>JABYQS010000133.1:0-105648 GCA_022592435.1 Cerioporus squamosus | reverse complement strand
GGAGCACGCGTCTACCGGACGAGGACACTGTCGTGGGCTCAGGGTGCTTCGCGAGTGTCACGGTGATGGATGCGACCAGCAAGTCGGACGTGAGCGCGAGCGTGCAGGCGCAGGTGCTCCAGAGGCTCCAACCGAGCGGCCTGTTGACGTGCTTTACCGGATGAGGCGACTGGGGGTATGCTGGGGGTGTGATTGTTCATCGATTGACTTCTTCATGGCGTGTACGTGTCGTGGACGGGAAGACAACAACGCAGATGTATACGCCGTGACTACTGATACAGAGAGAATGACGATCACACACCTACGTCTCCTAGAGTGCGCTGCCCTCCATCTGCAGCGTTCTGGTCAGCGAGGCTTTGCGCGATAGTGGCAATATTGTCTGCTGGTGGCTCAAAGCCGAGGGTCCTATGCTCTTCCGAGTACAGGAACGCTGCGAGCTCTGTAAGATGCATCATATATCAGTAGGAGTAATGGGCGTATGGTAGACAAAGCGTGCCTTTCGTCACTGGTTGTGCCCCTCGTCGTGCAATTGCTGCTTGCGCTTGAGCGGCGACTGAACCGCTCGGCGGCACGTAGCCCAATCTGCGACAACGTTAGGCCATTTGATCTGAAAGGCTACGAAGTATGCCACATACAGCTTATGTTCGAGCGACTCCAGCAACTGCGCCTCTGGCTTCGTGATGGTGTGTAGATTAATACCTGCCACCGTGTCCTGCTCGCGCTGAGAACTTCATGCGGATGAGTATCACACGCATATCGACACTAGAATGCTTGATGCACGTACACCACGCTCAGCGTCTTCACACGCGCACTGATGAGGGTGGTGGGATCCGGATGCTCTACACCGGGCTCTCCCTGAGGGTGGAAGCGCGCAGCAGACTGTGCTTCGGCGGCCAGAGAGCCTGCAGGGGGTCGGTATCCCAGCTCGCTGGTTTCTTCGGACATGATCTGGCGAGCCTCGACTGAGGAGGGAGTTAGTTAGGATCCTCTTGGGAACCGGATGACTAACTTCACCTTCTCCAACCCCTCTCAGATCCATCCCCAGGGTCTCAGCGGCAGATTGAAGCCTAGCTTTCGCCGGGACGGATATATGCTGCATCTTGTACGTCGGTTGTCCACCCAACTCCCCTCTAGCATATTGTGGTTAGAATCAAGGGATGCATGCGGTGTTATCAAGACTCACGCAATCCTTACGGAGTCTGCCTCTGCTGCCTCCACCAACGCTTTTTCATTTGGAGGAATCAAACTGCCTTCCGGATGGTGGGCAGCAGCCGCCTGAGCTTGAGCAGCCAAAGAGCCTTCAGGAGGTCTGTAACCTAACGCTCGGTGCTCCGCGGAGACCAACGTTCGCGCTTCGGCTGGTGAAACGCGTCGGCACAAGATGCGTGAGCTGCCGCTGAGCGTAGGTGCTCACCTTCCCCAATGCTATCTAGGTCAACACTCGCAGTGGTCGACGCTGTTGTGGGCGGCCGAGTTGGGGGTGGCGCCGCCGGAAGTGTCTCCAAAGGCGGGACGGGTTCCGTGTCTTGGAGGATGCGAGCGGCATCGACGTAGGCAGCTTGTTCGAGATACGGGGCGTTGGACGAGCTCATCGCGAGGGACTATGAAGGAGAGAGATGCGCTTCAAACTTCGCGGAGGCATCGTACTTACAGCTCTCCGTTACATAGGGAAGCAAATGTGGAGGGCGACGTCATCGTGGACGTCCCAGAGGAGGGCTTGAAGGTAAGCGCTGAGAGGCTTGATTGATCCGTTGAATATGGGCACTCCGAAGCCGCCGTCGCGGCCGAACACACTGCACAGTCGAACACCTTGGTCAACGGTGCCGGTGAACCTCATCCCGGGCCCACCCAAGACCATGATGTCGATGCACTCTGAGTCTCAGTCTGAGGAGTTTGCTTGCTTCTACGCGGTCACCAAGTCGGACGTTTTGTATTGCCGAAGTTCCTCGAACGCAGTGAGTCCAATGATTGATTAACTTAAAACGAGCCCAGCGAACGAACAAGTACAGATCGTCTAGTATTACAGGACGTCGTTCGGTGTACAACGGACGCGACATGCACACGCGTCCAAAGACGTAGCTATACGACTAGCGAGGTACGAGGATACATAGAAGGCAAAGCGATCGCAGAGAGAGGAGCAGGAGGTGGTGAGTGTTACGGTTTTGGTACTATACGAGCAGCAAGCGATTCACGGACGAGCGACGGACCAATATCTAGCAGCCATAGACACGACATAACAGTAGGAGACAGTGGACGGACAGAGACGGAGGGTATCGTGTTCACTCGTCGTCGTCGTCCCCGTCACCGCTACCACTGTCGGCTTTCTTGCCCTAAACATCCCATGAGCATGGCTCCAGCAATCACATACGAGATGTACGTACATCATACTCGTCCTTCTCCTTCTCGGCGCGAGTCTTGTCTGCTGCTGCCTGCTCAATGTAGGGCTAGAACAAATGACCATCAGCTCTAGAACATATGCGCTCCAAACCCTCGATCGCATACACGTGTCGCCGCATACATGCAGCGTCGGTGCTCGTATCCAGACCTCCATTGGTCCACATACGCGTGTTCGACATACCGCACGATGCACATATGCGCATACAGGCAACAAACCAAGCACATGTGGAGGTGGACGTGCATATACGGACCGGTCAGGTGAGTATATGCGCGTCCACACAGCGTATTTTTACATGATGGTCGCGCAGGACGCAAGACAGGTAACCAGGGCGGACAGAGGAGACACACCTTCTTCTCCTCATCGTCCAACTCCTTCCACTTTGCGCCGAGAAGCTTGCCAATCTCACCTGTTAGACGCGTTATATCAGCCTTCCGACGTGTCAACAATCACCAACGATCGCGCAGACTCACCGAAACCGGCGTCGGGATTCTCAGCCTTGATCCTTTCACGCCAGTCCTGCGAGAAGAACATGTATGCGGAGAGGGCGCGCTTCGGGGCCTTGGGGTCCTTCTTCCCCTTCGCCTTCGGCGCCTTCTCTGCCTTCTCGGCGGCCTTGCGCTGTATGGAAGACGACTGTCAGCACCCCGAACGCATACACAGGCCCTACTGACGCCCCCAGGTGGGAGGGGTCGAGATCGGGCAGTTGTGGCGGACATATGCGCACCTTGGTCGTCCTGGTCGTCTCTTTCGGCATCTGTTGGGTCGCCAACATCGTCAGCAGCACATTCAACACGTCGCGAGACTTTGTGGAGCCGCGTCGAGGGGGCCAACACGCCCGCGACGCGTCCCCCCTGCACGCGTCTGGGCGCGACGCGGCGCCCCGCACCCCGCCCCCGTCGTCGACGACGACAGCGGACACGTATCGATCGCGCGCAGGCATCAGATAACAGCTGAAGGGGCCCTATACACACCTTGATTTAGTTGAGGAAGGGGGAGAGTGTGTGGTGGGCGAGTGTGTTGGGACTGGGGGCAGCGCTAGGCGCAGGCGGCGTACAGGCAGAGGAAAATGGCTGGCTGGGCTGGCTGCAGGTGAGAGGGCTCTGCCTTGGTGGGGGCGCAGGCTTGCGCGGGTGAGAATCAGAGTTAAACAACCCCTTAGGTAAGCAGATGTGACAGCCACGCACGTGAGCTCCCGCACGGACCAGTGCACTCGTGACGCACCCGCGTTGCGTGACTGTGATGGCTGCGTAACGCGACTGGCTTACGCGGCAGAGCCTCGGGGTGTCCTGCTTTGAGTTTGTTCCTGAACGCGTTCTCATGCTACAGAGCAGTGCGCTGATATCGTGATTGGGAGATACAGGATGAGACACAGGGTACAGGCGTTGTTTCAGCACAAGAAGACATAGCGTACATGCCACCCCGCGTGGCGATACAGCTCCGAGAAACCTCAGGATTATGATACGCTCCCGGTTGCATTCGAGGACTCATTGCACGAGTAACGGCGGAATGGGATCTGCATCTCGCCGATCGAGAATGTCGTAATGTCCAGGGCTCGTGCGTTCTTATCAGTCACGGTGCGCGCGCAGATAGGGAGGAAGGCCACACTCACCGGTACAGCAAGTTGACCGGCTCCAGGAATGTGAATGGCGCGTTTTGGAAGGGCACAAACGACACCTTCCCCTGCTGGTCGTGGCCGTCGAGGTACGCCACGTTGACGTTCACCTTCAGCGCAGTCGCGAGCGCGTTCATCTGCACATGATCTGCAGGGTCCGCATGAGAAGACGTGCACGAGACTCGAGAAGAACGCGCGCGCATCAGCTCGCGGCTGCCCCCACCTGCTTCCTTCCCGACGGCCTCGACGAAGTTGTTGCAGAAGCTCTCTGGGTCCATCTGTTCGCCCGTCTCCGGGTGGATGAGGAATGCCGCAATCTCCGGGTTCGTCTTGATCTCCGCGGACGTCAGCAGGCGCAAGTACACGACGATGGAGTTCGACACTGTGCGAGAGGAAACGTCAACGATCGTTCTTTTACCGTCTGACCGCAAGGCTCGTCACAAGTCCGTACCTTCCGGATTATTGAAGGCCTCCAACAGCGTGTTGATGTTCAAGACTTGGCCGTCGGGACCCGGGTTGATGACCTGGTTGATCAAGCCCGCCAAGCAGTCGTAGAAGTCCTCGAAGACAAGTCGCTGAAAGCCACTTGCTCGAGCTGCGGCTGAGACGCCTCGAGAACCGAAAGCGCCCCGGTTGCCGCAAGCATCGTGTCCGAGGCGTTGAGGATGTTCTCGATGTACGCAAATGCTAGGGCTGCAAACACCAGTGACGTGAGCGAAGCTATTCGTGGATACCTCGGCGACAAGTGGCACGCTCACAGCGATAGAAGCAGTCACCTGCAAGGCGTCAGTATGGAGATTGCGGAGGAAGCGCATGGCATGAGACTGACCATCCCCGCGAGTGCGCCGTATACCGATCCAGCCTTGGGCGATGAGATAGTCGATCTGCTTGACGAAGTACTGGGATCCGTTCACGTACTCCTCACGCAGAGTGAGCATTGGTGCGAGAGGCGAGATGAGTGGCCGGTTGGGAATATCGTCGAGGACATCCCCGGGAAAGCTCTGGGACATGATGGGACGAGAATAAGTGGTCGATCGGGAACGAAGGCATGCACACGCACCTCGACATGGTCAAACAGGCCTGCAGGCGCGAGATCGTCTGCTTACAGGGTGTGGCGCGGCGCAATAGAGATCAGCCACAATGCCGCACGCGTTACGGAGTTCTAAGACACGCACCTTGAGCTTCCGTCATGTGCACGTCGCCGTCTGAAGGAAATTCCTGCCACTGCTCCTCGACATCGGGCAGATCGGTCGTTTTCACCCTCGCTGCGGAGAGACGCGGTCAATGCAGTTGCCCGCTCCGCGCCGCCACGGGCCAGACGTACGGGCTTCGGGCGAGCGGGACGCGAGGTCCGGAGAAGGATTTGCAGCCGGAGGCGCGTTCGTCTTCACGTTCGTCGAGTCTCCAAATGGCGAGCTCATGGTGGTGGACAGAGAGGACGACGACTAGGTCCACCCTTCGAAATCCGAGTACACCGCCTCGTTTGCGCGCCGCGATGCTGCTCAACTGCTAGAAGAGGCGGAATTTGCCGACAATAAGGAGACCGTACTTGGCTTTCTTTTATGCCTTCGGTTGACGTCAAGCTGGTAAATGAACTATGAAGTGAACTCTTGCGAAGTGCTTGCAAAAGCGTCCATAGGCTGTGCGTAGGCTGTCGGAAGGCAGGAGTGCATGGTGCTAAGAGGACTAGCAGTTGGTACTAATCCATATCACACAGTACTGGACGTGAAGAGAGGTGAAGGTAAGCTCGATCTAGATCTTGGTCCATAGACGCGCATGACTTGGGATCTACGAGACGCTCTGCAAAGGACATCCTGACTTGAACTTCATCCTGTTCTTGCTCGTAACTTGCTCGTCATCATCGATTCCTCGGACCAGCTTCTGCGGACGGCTTGCAGTACGTATAGCTCGCTCGTTGCATGCCCGGTGGCTTCAGCTACCGTCTCTTACGACCCTATGCAAGATTTACGAGAATGGAGCCCTACAAAAACTGGTCCAGAGAAGAGCTGATTGCGCGTTTGCAGCATCTGGACCCTCACCATGACCGACCACGCCCACCCACCCAAGCGCAGGGCAAGCCATTCGACTTCAACGCGTACCCGAAGCGCAAGATCGCGTTGAAGTTCACGTACAACGGCATCCATTACGGTGGAATGGAGTACCAGCGCGACCCCGCGCTTCCGACCGTCGAGGGAGTGCTCTTCGACGCACTTGTGCACACGAGACTTGTCGACCGCGCCGGTGGACTGGAGGGATGCGGGTGGCAGAGGTGCGGGAGGACGGACAAGGGCGTGAGCGCGAGCGGGCAGGTCGTCAGTCTGTGGGTCAGGAGCACGCTTGGGTCGAAGCCACGGCAGAGGATGAAGCAGCGAGTGCAGAGCCGGAGCACCCCACGACTGCAGAGACATCGGAGGACGGGCCAGGTCTGAGGGAGACTTTGGTCTCATGGACGACTTCGACGAACCTCCTACGAACAACTCCAAACCCGCCTGAGCCCCCATCTTCAGAGGTCGAGTTCCCGTACGTGTTCGGTCTCAACCACATCCTCCCTCCCACCATCCGCGTCCTTGCCTGGTCGCCAGTCTCGGATGAGTTCTCCGCCCGCTTCAGCTGCCGCTGGCGGCACTACAAGTACTTCTTCTCCCCGCGCGGGCTGGACCTCGCCGCGATGTCCGACGCGGCCGCGCGCCTCGTCGGCGAGCGCGACTTCCGCAACCTCTGCAAGGTCGACGCGAGCAAGCAGATCACCGCCTTCACGCGCCGCATCCTCTCCGCGACGATCGACCGCGCGGACGCGCACGGGGACCTGTACGTCTTCAACCTGCGCGGGAACGCGTTCCTGTACAACATGGTGCGGCACATCATGGGCATCCTCTTCCTCGTCGGCTCCGGCTCGAGAAGCCGTCGGTCATGACCGCGCTGCTCAACGCGGACCCCGCGAACCCACTCCCGCCGTTCCGCGAAGGCGAAGACCCGCCCCGGTCGTCACGGGGAAGCCGGACTACTTGATTGCAGATCCGCTGCCGCTGATGCTGTGGGACTGCGGGTACGACGACGGCGTGCTCGACTGGCGCACGGATCGTGCGAGCCCCAAGACGGGCGAGTCGACCAAGAGCCCGCTTCCGGGCATGATCTGCGACCTCGAGCGCGCGACGATCACAGCGGCGCTGGACGAGCACTTCCTGAAGGCGGCGGAGGCGCACCACAAGCCCCCGAAGCAGTACTTCCCGCTTGGGGCCCCCGGCGTCGAGCCGCTGCACCCTGGCGCGATGATGAGCGTCCCGCTTGGAGGGGGCATAGTGAAGCGGCTAGGCACGTACGTCCCGCTGCTGCAGCGGAAGCGCATGCCGACGCCGGACGAGGTGAACGAGCGGTACCGGCTCGGGCGTGGTGCGAAGAAGCTCGGGCGGAAAGCTGCACCGGCAGTTGTGGACGAGGGAGACGAGTAGTTGCTCGCATGTGCACATGCAGACGCGGTATACAAATTGTAGCTCTAAATCTAGACGTACATGCACCCCCTAAATACAGCAGAATTACATTCACTTTGGTATGTGCCCCTCAAGTCCCTTTTTGTTTTGGTTTGACATCCATCCGAGCTCATTGGAGTCACTCGGAATCGCACGGGACAGACCAGTTCTCCCACTCGAATCGACCCTCCTGGATGTCGGTCAGGCGGTCGTACAGTCCCCGCCCAACGGGACCCAGGGAGCCCTCGTACTCGGGGAGGGTGATGTCCTTGCCGTCGTAGCCGATACGGCCTATCGCGACGACGACCACGGCGGTACCGACCGCGAACACTTCCAGCAGGCGGCCCTCGTCCGCCCAGGCTGCGAGCTGCGGGACCGTCAGGATGCGCTCGGACGTGTGCAGACGGATCGAGGGGTCGAGTCCGGGAAGAGTCGTACGCGAAGGGTGCGCGGCGCACAGTGCGAGGCTTGAGTCACGCGTGATGCCGGGCAGGATCGTCCCGTCCAGAGGGGGAGTCAGTATGTCCAGATCTGGCGAATGATGTTAGCTTCCTGCTGACGCGTGCAGATGGAAGGTACTAACCACCATCGTCTCTCCGCACAACAGCGAAGAAGTTCATCGCACCCGCCTCGGTGATTTTGTCTCCGAGGAGCCACAGGCACTGATCGTACCCGAGCTTCGCGGCGAGTTGCTGCGGCTTGAAGGTGGGTGCGTAGTTGAGGGCAAGCTTGTACCCGCCCGTGCCTCCGGGCCATGCACGGACGTGCTCCTGGACGGCGAGGAGGTTGACCGGGCGCGGGCTGCGGAAGTACGGACCCGTCGGGCACAGAATCACGTACAGGGTGGCGGAGTCGGACGCCGCCACTCCCAGAGCTGCAAAGACTCATGAGTAGCTGATGAGCATAGGGAAGAACGAGGATACGTACAGTCACGCGTGCCGATGATGGTGGGACGGATGTAGAGACTGTGGCCCTTGACGGTGGGAATCCACCGCTTCTCGATCAAGACGAGCTTCTTGATGAGCTTCAGCAGCTCGTTCGTGTCGAACGGAGGTAGCGCGACGCGTCCGGCGGACATCTCCATGCGTTGCATGTTCTTGTCGGGACGAAACAGACGGGGTGTGCCGTCAGGTCCAAGGTACGCCTGCGGAAGTTGTCTGTGAGTGCGCAGAAGAGGTCGTGATGATAAGTGCGGAAGTGGAAACAAGCCTCTGGACGACCAGACTCCACTGTTTGCTCTGCGGCCCCTTCCACTTCCACTCCACAGAAGGTGGACGTACCTTCATTCCCTCGAAGACGTTCGTCGCGTACTGCAGACATGAGCTCGCAGGGTCAATCGCAAGCGGTCCGTAAGGCTTGATCTCGGGCGCGGACCATCCGTGGATTGGATCGTAATGAGCGATCATCATGTGGTCGGTCAAGACCTGCCAAGGACGTCAGAAACGGGCGGAACTGGAAGATCACAGGATGTAAGACTTGCCTGACCAAACTTCAGCTCCGCTGCAGGAGGGACAGTCTTGAGCTGCGTCGCGAGGTTGATTGTGAGCTTGGAGGCCTTTTCGTGGGGTGTGAGCAGGTAGTACGAATGACAGTCGCATGAGCACGTACATCGAGCTCTGCAGGTGTAGCAACGGCGGCGTCGCCGTTCGCAGCTCCGTTCTGAGACTGGGATATAGCCATAGGGTATTCGCAGAGACTTCGAGGTGGTGGTTGGTGGGAGAAAGAGCAGATCCTGGAGGTTGGCGCGGCGAGTTCTGACTCCGGAAATGATCGACTTCAATTTCTCTATCTAATCTTATCTTGAAGGAGGACGTTGATGGGATCTCCCGATGTGATCTGTCCGGATCGGCGCGTCGGACCAATCAGACGGAGCAGCTTTCCTCCGTCGGGCATCCCGGGTGAGTCTCTCTGTCACTCTCGTCTGACGGTGTCTGGCTGCTCTGGCAGAGAAGCCAAGGGCTGCACGTTCGCACTAGGTCACCCAGAAGGACACCGCTCGGCTGGATGTACAGCGTCATGCCCAAGTGACGGACTCGGCAACGAACGTGTTGCTCCCCGGTCCAATGTCAGATTCGTCGCCCTCAGGCTTCTTGCGATCGACCCATATGGTCTTCCTCTTGACCTCCTCGCTTGACACATATATATACCGCGGGGGCCCATGGTATCCTCTGGCTCTCTTTCTTCTCCCCCTCTCCAGTCGGGATGCGGTTCGCGCTCGTCCTTCCCCTCCTTCCTGCGCTCGTCGCGGCAACCAACATCGTGATATCCGACGACGACGGATGGGCGACCGCGCAGATCCGACAGCAGTTCGATGTACTATTGAACGCCGGACACAACGTGCGTGTTCTCTACATGTTGGGCGAGATGGGAGCATATGACACGCGAGAGCTGAGAGCTGTCCTGTCGCACGCAGGTGGTGTTGTCCGCTCCCGCACTCAACCAGTCGGGGAGGGGCTCGCTGTCCAAGACCCCTACTCCTCTGACTGAGCCCTGCGAGTTCAACACTTGCCCCACTGGTTCTCCCGCGACTGGTGCAAACGCGACAAACCGTGAGCAACCCCCTCCCTATCCGCGCAGACAGTTCTCCATCTGGAACCCCTCGTTCTTCCTGGTTCGCAGCGCGTCTCAACTACGTCAACGGATACCCGTGAGTTTGATGTCATTTCGGCCGATCTAACCTCACCATGCAATCGGAAGCCAGTGTGGACGCAGCCAGGTACGGCATCCAAACGCTCGCGCCGCAATTCTTCGATGGCGCGAAGCCCGATTTCGTGGTGAGCGGGCCTAACGTCGGCAGTGAGTCTCCTGCTTGAACCTGATTGGTGATCTTGCTGACAAGTGGCACAGACAACTTGGGCCTCGTTGTCCTCCTCTCGGGCACTGTGTGCGTCTGCTACGGCCGTCATCTCCCGAGCATGACGCTGACTTGTTGAACATATACAGCGGCGCTGCCTGCGAAGCAGCTCGTTCAGGTATTCCTGCAGCTGCCTTCTCTGGCGCCAGCGGCTCTGAGGTCTCGTATACCACGCTCGAGTCCGATCCAACCGCCGAGTCCACCATCGCGGCGCAAGTCTACTCCAACCTCACCTTGAAGTTCCTCACCGCCCTCACCTCTACACCTGGCCCGTTCCTCCCGGCGGACACAATCGTCAATGTCAACTACGCCGCGATCACGGACAACTGCACATCGTCCGAGAGCTTCAAATGGGTTTTCTCGCGTCTCGTGTGGAACCTCTTCGAGACGGACTACGAGACGTGCGGCTCGGACCACCTCCCGAGGGAGACCGAAGTGGTCAATCATGTTGCAGGCTGCTATGCCAGCGTCTCGGTGATCAGCGCATCGAACAAGCTCGATGTCAACTCGACGCTGCAGGGGCAGGTATACAATCGTTTGCGAAGTAGCCTGCCTTTGGTTTGCATGGAATGAAGAGGACGACACCCGTCGCATCGAGGACGCGTACTTTATGTCTCTGTATCTTCTTGGGCGCTTCCTTGTTTTGCTATCCTGTGGCCGCGTTTCGTGTTTGGCTGCACTCGTTCCTGCCAGTGGCGATCGTTGCTCTCGCAGCAGGACCACCGTGTGTGTTGAGTAAGCGTTCTGCGCCCCGGCCCCCGGGCTTAAGACTCGGTTTCGGGTCGAGTTTTGATGCTGACCGTGAGCTGCGGTGAGTTGCAGTGCATGCTGCGCTACATGGCTGGCTGATGTTCGTGAGACTGGCGCACTGTGAGGTCTGCTCTCGCGCCGCACTTTGCCGCGGTTGATCTTCTCATGTCAAACTCGCTGATGGTCGTCTCGCTGTTGATAATCCTTCTGGTATAAGGAGCGACGGCGACGGCGCGTGCGGCGCATCGCTTTCCTGTCTTTTTATCCTCCTGCCAACCCGGCGTGCTTGCCACTGCCATTTCGCCTCTCGTTGAAGTCTCCCCGGCGATCTCGCCTGACGCATCCCCCGGGTCCTTCTATCAAATTCAACCTAGATAACGATCTGACGAGATGCTGAGCGCATCTGCCATTCCTTTCCTTTATTTATCAGCAGCGCTCTTCGCACCCCGTGAGTCTTCCCCAGATTTATCTGACCGACTTCACATTCACCTCAATTCTAACTCCAGATGCGGCCAATGCGGCTGTGGTGTCGCTGTTCATCCCTGACGCACAACCTTCCGAAGTCACTGCCGAGTTCCTAGGCACCGACAGTGCAGGGCACACCACCTGGGCCATCGGCAACGGCCAGCCTAGCGACACGATCACAGCCGCTCCCATTGGTGCGCCCACGTCCGCTTCAGATTATCGTTTGCGGAGGCTAACCTCACGACTCTGCAGCGACGATGGTCGCAGGGCCCACTGACCTCCACCTCGTTGAGGACGTGTCCGCCCTCGGGGGGATCCTCCACGACGACTGCGGCATCAAAGACGGCGTCGCGGTGTGCACGATTGTGCTGTCTAGCTCTGCGTCCGTTAGGACTGTTGGCATCAAGACGGAGAGTGCGAGCGCGTTTGCCGTCCCTGTAGGGGCGACGGCGCCCCCTGCAGCGCCCTCTGCCTCTGGTACTGGGGCCCAGCTTCGGGACCGAGTGCGAGTGCGAGCGCGAGTGTGGCCACGGCATCTGGGAGCGCTTCTGCGACGGGTGGAGGCGAAGGGCCGTCGGCGCAGACTGCGGACGGGCAGGGGAACGGTGCTGTCTCCGGCGTGAGTGTGGCGGGGTCGATGCTGGTGATGGCGTTGGGGACAGTAGGGATGGCGTTTGTGATGCTCGCTTGATGTATGGTCAGCATCTACATAGATGTGCGTGGCGGGTCAGTACTTCGCCGCTTGCTATCCAAGCTGTTGTCACCGTAGACATACCCGCGTTTTGGACGGGCGAAAAGGCGCGACATATACGCCGCGCGAGGATACCTTTTGGCCCATTTCAGAGAGCAACCGGCCAAAAGGCATCCTTTCCGACTGGAACCTGGCTGAAAGGTAACCTCGCGCGGCCACTTTGCGCCTATCGTCATGCCTTTTGTCCCGTCCGAAACGCCGTGATGCCTGCCGTGTGTCGGACTCGCTGCCCAGGCGGCCATCGGACCTATTGACGAGATCTGATCGCTACCAATCTCCGGACGCTCAAGACCTCTGTCTGGCTTGCGACCTTTGGCATTGTGTGCACCTCACATATTACTGTACGTAGTCTACGGTACTTGGTACAGGTTCCCGGTGCCTGAGTCTGCGCATGCACATGGTGATTGGCACATTGCATCTCATTTCGACCTTTCTGTGCATATTATTGTTTATGTAACGAATGTAATATACCGGGCGTTTGGCACAGTGGTAGCGCGCACGCTTTGCATGCGTGAGGCCGAGGGTTCAAACCCCTCAACGTCCATAATTTTTACTTCTGGTCCCTTTTTCCATGCCCTTTGACTCTACGAATGTCTGTGCAACATACGCAAGGGTCCAAGGGACTGTATCTCGTTCTACAGTATGCGGGGCAGTGGAGGATGCGTCACGGCCGTGTGACAGTTGTCACACTTGCCACGTTGAGCTTTGCGGCTGCAGAGCTCCAAGAAGTCAAGCAGCTTCAGTTAACTCGAGTGAGCCCCTCCACCGCGATTCCCCTGTATCGCAGCGAACTGTCGACATGGAGAGCTTGGTGGTCGTGTTGAAGACAAGCCGCCCCGCCAGCTGGTTGTTTGGACCCATTCTGTATTCGATTGGGCTCGTTCACTCGCCTGAGGGTTTCATGGGGCATCTCCTGAAGAAGCGGGGCGTTCTCTTTCAGCTGCTTTCGCTATCATTTCCGCTCTCTCTCAGTAAGACGGATTCTCTATATGGCTATCATTCTTTGCGAGCTCATGACTTTTCAGTTGTGTTTGGTGTGAACGATGTCTACGATCACGAGACCGATATCCGCAACACTAGGAAGACGGTAGACGGCCTCGAAGGCACGATCCTTAATCCCTCTTACCATGCTGTCGTCACGTACTCGGCCTGGACTGCGACTGCTCTTGTACTGGCTACCTCCTTTGCCATGGGCAGACGAGCGAATGCTACCGTGGTCTCGCTGTTGCTGTTCTTGTCTTGGCAATACTCCGCACCGCCATTCCGACTCAAGGAGCAACCACTATTTGACTCTCTGTCTAATGGTGCCATCATCGACCTCGCATACCTTGCTGGGTACATCGCGGGCGGCGGCCGTCTTGACCGAAGGATGCTCAAGCTCAAGGGCCATATCCTCGGCCTGTGCACTTCGGGCGTACATGCGCTTGGGGCTGTCGTCGACGTGGATGCCGATGCGGCAGTTGGTCAGCGAACCATCGCTACTGTCTTCGGACCCCAGATCGCTCTGGGCTTCGGTGCGATGAACTAGTAAGTATCGCCCTCGTTCGTCTGGCTTCGATTGCTGATGAATGCAATCATACGCAGCCTCTTCGCGTTCGTGATAGAACGACGTCTCACCATCTTCGGAATATACATCCTCGGCGGCCTCCTGATGCTGATCACTCCCATTGTTGACCTGAGCCTTGTTCATGCGGCGTTCCAAGCGGTCGTGTACTGGACTGGCGTCATGTCTGCGGTTTGGTTCGCCGAGAAGGCTTTGGCAGCTGCCAGAGGACGTCATCAAAGTAGTGATGCAAGGCGCCAATAGACGTTCGGTGCGTTACAGTCAAAGCTCCAGCGAGTGTATGGTATTGACGTGACCTCCCAAGGACATCTGATGTGGCGGAGACACAGGGCACTGGTCCTCATCATGGGAGCCTGGGAGGAGGCAACCCTGCTATCTCCGGCTTTCCGGGATCTCATGTCAGTCAGGAACCTACGTGACGTCGGGGAAGTCAAGTCGGTGAGCGGTGGTTCCATTGCCCGTATGATCTTGTTCACATTGCACAAGTATGTAGATTGGCAGATGCTCCCACGATACTAATCCACTGACTGGGTGGTGTCTTCCGGAGACAGTAGATGCCGCATCTCCTGTTCAAAATATGTTGCAAGTACTGTCTGCTCGCAGCAACGATCTCGATACCGCCGGCACGGCGTGCGACGAGTTCAAGTTTCCGCTGTCATCAGTGACTTGGCCACGATCGCAGTCTGAAAGACCCCGAGAGTATTAAGTGCCTGACGGATCTCGTCCCTCATCCAACCTCGCTTGAAGCCATTAGTCCTCTCAAGAGTGCAGGCCGCTCCTTGACCATGTCCTCTTCCAACGACGTTCTCCTCATGTGCGTAACCGCCTACATTCCCTCTCCATGTCATTCCCTCACGTCGACGTCTTGTAGTACGAAGTCCGATACTGCGATTCGCTATGTGTCTACTGTTGCTTTCGGTTAGTCCTCTCTGCGATATACCTTGCGCACGAATTGCTAACGCGTCGTTCCAGCCATCCTATACTACGACTACGCCCTGACTGTGGACACCGAGATCGAGCGTATCTGGCGCAGGCCCTGGTCGCTGGTTTCCTTCGGGTTCTTCTTGAACCGGTATTTGTCCTTACTGGGGCATATTCCAGTGATGTATGAGTTCTACGCCTCGATGGCGCAGTCTGTGAGTGATTAACATGTCTTCCTCTCCTGACCGCGCTGATCTCGTGCTGTATGGGAAGCTGTAAGCGCAGCTATGCTTCCTTGAGTTATTCACACGGCCCTCAATTCGCATCTTCGATAACATTCCTAGGTGCTTCGAGCTGCAGATGTATCATCAGCTTCTTGCTGGAGTGACGCAGGTCGTCGTTGGTGGTATGTCTTCTGTGCATGTGATGATCGGCAGCGCTATACTGGGTGTTGACAGCGATCTTGACAGCGATGCAAGTATTCCGGATATACGCCTTATATTCTGGGAGCCGGCAGGTGCTCCTGCTCCTGGTCACCCTGGTGGTCTTGGGCTGTTCCATCAGTGCGGTTTGTACCGTCAGCGAAGTCTGCCTCGTATGGGCGCTGACGCACGTCGCGCGGGCAGTGGGCTGTTGGTCATACATGGCAGCTCCATCGTTCGAACGTTGGGAACATATCAGAGAGGATAGGTTGCGATCTCACGATGTCCCAGGCACAGTGAGTATCGCACCTCGTCTTGTGCATCATGGAGCTCACGAGAACTCTACTCCAGGGGTAGATTGTACGTCTCGCATCGTCGTATCCAGGTCGATCATTAATCAAATCACGCTCACAATTCCTGCAGACCTCGCTGCTGTATGGGCATGTGTATTGGTGTTTGACTTCGTCGTCTTCGTCCTCACCCTGTACCGGGTGTTCAAAGTGGGACGCAAGTGGCGCGGGAGCATCTTCACACTCATGCTTCGCGACGGTCAGTTGATCAATCTTCTGGTCCGCTGCTTTCTCTGACCTTCGTAAGATTAGGCACGCTGTACTTCGGGTACGTCGCGAGCACTTACTAATCTGTGCCCGTTGGATTCTGACAGACGATGTCCTGCGCAGGGTTCTGTTCGTGTGTCACCTAGGGAACATCCTGACTTGCCTGGTGCGACGGCGTTTTTCCCATGCTCGCATGTACTTATTCTGATCTTCATCTCTGGTGCATGTACAGGTAGCACAGGTGCGCGTAACAACCATCGGAAAGGATGCTTGTATTCACACCTCTATTTAGCCTGCGTACAGAGGCATCACAGTCACGACTACGAACGTGTACGTCATGGAAACGTCGGAACCCTAACGCGACGCCGTTGCAGGCTGGACTGACCATACTATCTCTAGGATCGCGACCTCCCTGATCGCTCGACTCATGCTCAACATCCGGGACCCGGAGTTCGATGGAAGACAGTATCGCTGGCCCTCGGACGGCACAGCGTTTAGTCATGAAGCCGTCTAGAAGATGACCGTCGCGCCGAGCCCCATAGATCGCAGCCACTCCTGTGGTCAGACAACAGGCTGAAGAAGGACTGTCCACTTACTCCCAATCTCGTTCCTGCCATATTCCGGCCGGCATCGCTATAACAGGGCTCTCAGATGGATCAGCAAGCTCGTGGTTCTCGCAGCACTAGGTTGAGGTTTGGGAAGGGGCCAGATCGTCAGCGCTGGGGGACTTGGCTGCAAGGGTAGGTCCGGCCGGTGTGATGGTCGCTGTTCTCACTGACCATGTCCAGGACACATTGATACAAGGCTTGCTTGAATTGCTATTTTGTACGCTGAACAACGAAGAAGGATCACGAAGAGTTAGTGTTTGTCCGTTCGGTGGAAGTCGTCTCGCCATGCCCGAATCTCGCCGGGCCAGGTAACGTCGACACCATCGACGAGATGACAGCGGGTTGCCGTAATTCAAAGCTATGCGGGTCCACAGAGGCTTCCATCGCAAACTTTGAATCCAATGATACAATTAGTGCAGGTACGCTTCATGATGACTTCTCGGTTAAGACTTAGTTCACTGCTTTTGCAGGGGCGCACGCGAGCTGTGGGTGTACTTACTACATAGCTTGGAAACACTTGTGAGGCGGGCCGACGACCTCGACTCCACTGTTGCGTTCATAGATGGGCTCGGAGGCGGTAAGAGTCTATCAATGTACCCGTTCACCATCTGTCAGGTCTCTGACTACATCCACAGGGGCAAAGATGGAAGCCGTGCGCGATACCCGCACCTGGTCCGATGTCAGTGCCTTAGGGGCTGACGACTGAAGGCCTCCACCCTCACTACTTTAGGAGCTCTCACGTTCGGGGTTCCGCTCTTCAAGGCCCCTCCGACCACTCTTCAGCCTCCGTGCCGGACACGATGACGGCCTCGGCTATGGATATGACACCCATGAGCAAGTGCGTGCCACTGTCACGGTTCACCCAGCCAAGTATGCGCTCATGCTGTTTCAGTGGGCGATCCGACTTCTTCGTTCGTTGCTTAGCCGCGATCGCTTTCGGTGAGCCCCCGACACTCTGAGTCGCCCAGGACTGTCGGTCCTTGATATGCTTATGACTCCTCTCCTACGCAGCTGTGTTATACTACGACTATGCTCTCACCTTTTCCATGGAGGTGGGGCGATTTTGGAGGTTTACGTCCGGACGCCCGTCGTGGGGCGCAGTCGGATTCTTCTTGAACAGGTACTTGTCGATACTGGGACACGTCCCTGTCATCTTGGAGTTCTTTGGGTCAGAGGTCTATTCCGTAAGCGCGAAAGCATCTCAGCGTGTGTTGAGCTGACGAAGCCCCATAGGTGTAAGTCTCTTTCCAGTGACCTCCGTGCGATTTCACTTCCCTCGACGGCTCACCTCACTTACCGCTGCTCCCCGCACAGTACTCTGATCCTCCAGGCCTACCATCAGATGCTGGCGGGCGTTGCTCAAATCGTCATAGGAGGTACGTGGTCGAGGTTCCATTCCCCGATACGGTGACTCGATTCAAGTTGACAGGGCTGTTTCTCAGCTTTGCAGATTTCCAGGGTGTACGCTCTCTATAACGGTAGTCGCAAGGTGCTGCGCATCTTCCTCGGCCTGTCCGTCGTCTTCTTCGCGGTCAGCGGTGTGCGTTGGTCAGTATGTCCTCACCTGCGCCGCGCTGACCTCGTGGTGCAGTGGGCGACGAGCGAAACTTGGCGAACACACTGTTCCTCGCTGGACGATGGGTCCGGTGACTCTCAGGTTGCCTGCGATCAGGAGATGTGGCGCACTCAGTGAGTAAACTCGGACTGCTATAGCAGTTTCCGGGACCTGACGTTTTTTTAGAGGAGATTGTGAGTGATAGGGACGCAGGACTTTCGTAACGAATGCTTGATTCACCGCGGTCCTCAATCTAGACCTTGCCGTGGTCTGGGGCTGCGTCCTGGTCTTCGATATCGCGATATTCGGGTCTACTCTCCATAGAGTGTTGCAAGTCAGGGAGAGGTGGTCAGGAGGCCTCTTCACGATTATGTTACGAGATGGTAAGCTCGAGTGTCAGTCGCGCTGCAACAGACTAGTGCTCACGGAACACGTACTTAGGAGCAGTCTACTTCGGGTATGGCTGGAACTCTTCATGGCCTCGGCTGCAGACCTCACGTCTGGCCGTCTTAGTGTCCTGTTGGTTTGTCATCTCGCAAACATTCTGGTGTGCATGGTACGAGATCCGAATCCGCTTGGTTGAAGGTTTGCCTCGAACTAACCATGGTTGCTTCCCATAACATAGCTAGCGGAGGTTGGACTTCATTCTGCTCCGGATGTCTGCGAGTCACCTGAGACTTCTTCTCATCGCAGCCGGCCTACAGGGATCCGAGTGTCACCATCACCACCGTGTACGACGTTCGTGCTTCTCCCGCTCGTGCCAACCTTCTGACTAGTTTGCTTGGTTGTAGCATCGCGACAACTCTGATAGCTCGCCTTATGCTCAACATCCGGGACCCCGAGCTGCGAACGATGCATCTCCGCCTGACGTCCGACGATTATAGCGAAGTTTGACCGGTGGTTAGCCCACAGAAGAAGTGTATGATATAAGGTGATGTAGGATCGGTATATAGTAATGCTTCCTAGGACGACGAGTAACAGGTTCATCTTCGTGCACGGTCGTACCTTCGGGAAGGCCGTCGGGTCACGGTGCCAGCGCCCCATCGGTAAGTTACTCCAAATGCTCGACAACCCCTAATAGGTGCACGAGTACACGGAGCAGCAACCAACTCTCAAACAGCATTCAATCGCGACCTCGAAGGCCTCAGTACTGTCTACTGACTATCCACCCTGGGACGTGGCAGGGCTCGGGCAGCTCGGAGCTCGCCACAGCTCGGGAGCGGCGACGTGCTCGCCCCAGGACAATCCGGACTCGGTTACGGTACTCAGTACTCATGGATGGAGCGGGGCTATCAAGATTCTCGGAGGCGGAGAGCCTGCACATGGCGTCCCGGCAGCAATCATCCCGCGTGCAACTCGGGGGATCAGCTGGACACTGGGCCAGGCGGTGCCCTGGATGTTTTGCACTCCGAAACTGCTTCCGGAAACAAGGAAGACGACCAGTCGGGCAAGAGGAGATGACAACGCCCACACGAACAAATACGGGGACAACACGGGCTGCAATCGGAGCGTCGGATTTGTCCTGGTACGTATACTGGACGAGAGCATGTCGAGGACGTTGCTGACTGCATACCAGAGTGACCGCTGCCCTCCAGCAGGACGCAGAGGCTGGCCTCGCCACTGTTCGGCGGGAGGCACATAGCAAAACGATCCGCACTCGTTATCCGTAGTGTCGCCGCCCGCCAGATGGAAGACAAAAGGCCGCTGATTATCGCATGCATCGCCGCCCAGAGATATCAGGATCAGAAGCCCCTTGTCCTCGTATTCCGCCTCTTGGCACGAGGAGGAGAGGCTAGTAGCAGCGCCCGGGGACGAACAAGGGCACCCTCTATTCGGCTTCCTAGGATCCTAGAAGCCCAACCACCGCCGGGGTGTGCCGGTGGCGTCAGCCTCTCCCGTACAAAAGGGCCAGCCCTCTGTCTCTCCGTCCCCACCCACCTTCTCCCGCAACCACCACCACCCCCGCCATGCGATGAGGTCTTCGTTCCCTCTCATGCCCAACCACCACCACCACCACCAACATCGTCTCGTATGAGCCCTCTGCTCAGCACGGGCACGACGCTTCAAGGTGCGCCACTCCACCATCCCTGTCCCGCAGCTCCTCTCACTCCCACACAGCGTCGATGTACCAGGTCGTCCCAGTGTGAAACAAGTACGTTCGTCTTCCTCATCAGGCATCCTCACCGTGGCTGACACTCGCTCAGGTAGCACTGTGGCGTGCCATCCCGGTCTCAGCTGGCCACCAACTCGCTCTGTCCTGCCGCCGTAGCCGGCCTCGAGTGACGGAGCGGGTGTGCGCCCAGGCGTCGGCGCTCCGCATCAGCCTCGTACAACCACGTCGTTCGTGGGTCGTCACAGGCGGTGTCAGTCGGGGTGAACCGGGAAGGATACCTGCGCCACTTGCGGGCCAGGACACCTCACGGACGCCATAACCTGCAACGTGCTGCGAAAGCGGCATGGGTGGCGACGTACACGCTCAGGTGCATCGACCTGACTCCTCTGCGGGGTCTGCTCTTCGGCGGACCGCTCCCGTATGTGTCGCGTAGGTGGTTGCATCGGCGTCATGTCGCCAGCGGAGAGTTGTCTTTCGACGGTACGTCCTCCTCAGCGCCCTCTGCTCGACGACGTCTAATACCCACCTGCTCGACCATCAAGACTCGCTTCCCCTCTCTGCGACGCCGACTCTGCTCGTGCTCAGCATTTAGTCCGTGTGGGTATGCCAGACGAAACCGACACAATGTCTGTGCCGCGCCCTCCGGACCACTCCTCCCACTGCGCAGAGACGCGACACGCGTGCGCTGAACGTGGGATGGAACGAGCACGAAAATCAACCACCCGTATGTTTCTTCGCCGTCTCGCAAGCTGACCATCCTCCTCTTCTCTAGTAGGCGCTTGCATGTGGCTGACCCAATCATGCCTTGTGACTGCGTCGTACGCCAAAAGTCCCGTGCGTACGGCCTTCCTCTGCCTGGGCCGCATAGTCGCATGCAAGTGCCACGGCCGATGAACAGCGACGCCGGTGGATGGGCCCACTTGGCGTCGCACATTAGGGCAAGGTGTGTTCTGTCTTCGTTGTACCGCTCCACATCGCTGACAGCCAGTCGCAGGAGTGACCTGGATGATGGAGTTTGGTGTTGAGTGAGTACTCTGCTCGACGTTGTTGTCATCGCCACGTACTGACAGTCCCTTCTAGATCCGACCCTGCGGCTCTGTTGTGCAACCCGTGCCTCGTGTAAGCACGGGGGGCCGACGCCACACGTGCGTTGCAGACGAGCTCGCGCTATAGGGCAAATGGCGCTCCACCGTCAACGTACGGCGTCGTCAGAAGACAGGAGGAGTGTCAACACGCACTCTTCAACGCTGCCCCTTCGCGGAAATGGTCAGCGTCCATCATCGATACTCTCCTTTCTATGCTGACCCGACGCCTTCGTAGCGAAGTAAGGGCATGGAACTGAGCTTCAAGAGCCGCTCGGAGAACTCTGCAAGTGAGTCTTCGAGTCAAGAACGGCCCCGAGGTACGGTCATCCGCTGCCTTTGTGGCGCGGTTGTTCCTGGCGCAGGCCTCTTCGTGGCCCTCGGGATTAGTACCTGTTCACGCGGGGAAGCTAACATGCGCCGAAAGAGTGGTGAGTAGATTCTTATTGCTCTGTCTTCGGCACCTCTTCATTTCGCGCCTGTATATATTCCGCCCGCGTTCGACCACGATGTAACCTATCATATGCATGGAATCAATGGCCCGCTCCCTCACTGTTGCTTCATTGGAAAGAGTAGGGCGCGTCCTGCAACGTTGGATGTGCGTAAGTTTCGGTGCATGAGACTACTGGTATGTCCACTCGCCTGCCACGACACCCGCAGAATGCCCCTGGCTTGGGCTCGACGCATCAACTGCGCCACCAGCGGGCCTAAGCGGTCTATCATCTCGTCCCAGCGACTGGAGAACACGACCTCCGTCGTCTCCAACGTAGATAGCCGGTCGAGAGTTAGATCAAGCTCGTCCCAGAGAGCCCGTTTCTTTGTGAGCCGATCAAGGTACGCCTGCTGATACTCGTCTTTGGTCATGTTCCATCGTTGCTCGTCGTCCGGCAGCGGGAAGCGCAAGACCATACGTCGGAGAGAAGGAGGTGTATGGGAGAGCAGGTACGTGTAGCTGGAGAAGACGGGATAGAGCATTTGAGACACTCTGCGCTCCGGGGGCGCGTCGTATGTCAAAGTCAACGACTCGAGCATAGGCATGTCGGAGAGCTTGATGATGCCGTCCCATCTAGTGTCTACCTCATACAGCAATGCAGCAACCGAACGGATGTCAGTGGCAGAACGATGAGCATGGCAAGAAAACTTGGAGGTCACGTACAGAACCGAGGGGAACCGGGTGGGCTGCGCCGGCCCTCGAACACCCACGTCCCCATGTTCAGCCTCAGGCTGCGCAGGTGCGGCGCCGTCGCCTGCAGGAAAGGCGCGATCTCCTCCAGGGCCATCCAGTCGTCCCCCGCCCAGGACAGCGACGTCAGCGCGGCGAGGTCCCCCCGGTTGGCGAGCATGCTGTATACCGAGCGAGCAAACTCGATGGCCGTGGCGTGGCTCGCGGAGAACTTAAACGAGCGCACGATAGGTACCGGGAACTTGAAGGCCGTCCCAACATCAGCGCTTGCTGGATCCGGAGCGAGAGGCTCCTCTCCGTTGATTCTATCAGGCTTCAGCGGCTGCGAAGTCTTGAGGTGGTAGAGCTCCAGCTCGTTGATCTGGGCGAACGCGGAGAGACTGGATAGCATGGATGGAATCTCCGCTTTCGGCATGTATCCCAGGCCTGACAGGCGCAGCTGCTCCAATCGCGCACCGAGGCACTGCTGGGCGCCGTTCCGAGTCAGGTTCTCGTCGTCACTGGCAATCCCGCCGCAGTGCTCGCTCTCTGGCTTGGTGAAGCGGACCTGCGTGAGCCGCAACCGCTTGAGCTTCGGCAGCTTCGCGGCGATGGCCTGCAGGAGCGCACGGTCCACAACAGGCCAGGCGGCCCGGATGGAGTCGGGGCTCGCCCACATACCAGCGGACGAACGCGGCGGGCCCGCCTGGAGCGTGAGGGTCTGGATCGACTCGCGGGCGTATCGTGCGGTGCCGAGCAGGTCGAGGAACGAGTGGAAGTGGGCGGTGGACGCTGCCTTGACGACGACGTCTGCGAAGAGGAAGCTGCGGCTCTGCTGGAGCCATGACTCGTTGACGAGGGAGCAGGTGGCTAGGGCGGGCTTGTCGTCCCGGAGCTGCGATACGACGAGTCCCTCAACCTCGGTAGGAAGTCGCGCCATGCACCTTGGATGGTCTCTACGTTCTCCGTGGCTGTTCATCACTACCTGCGAACGAAGAGGGTGGATGGGGTGAATCTGATATGTAGACCTTCTACAGACAGAGTCCCTGGGCTCGCGTTAGTCCTAGTACTTGAATCAACCATAGAGTCGAGCCTCACCGATATGCCCACCAAACCCGGCTTGTGACTGAGCTGTCGATGGAGGTCAGTACCAGTGCAGTGCCTGTACTCGCCACGGACTTTATACGTGCTAGCTTGTCCTACCTGACTGCGATCATCGAAGGAGACTCAAATCAGCTCAAACCATCAGCCACTCGCGCGCCTGATACCCGAAGACGGATATATGAGCGAGCGAAAGTGCCATGAATGCGCGCCCCTCGTGCACACGGAGCCCAAGCTGACAAGCTCGACTTCGAAGGGTGGGTGAACAGTCCGCTTGCTGTGGCAGTAGGAATACAATTCTAGAATCGCAAAGTCACATTACAAACCAATCAACTGAGTATCCTCTCCACCTCCCGGACGCAGCAGCAGCAGCAGCTCAGTACTCTGCCACGGAGCGCACGGAGGGCGTCTGCGAGTGGTTGTGCTTGAACACGTAGGTGTCCTCGGTGGGCGGGTTGCCGTTGAACTTCTTCGCGAGGCGCTCGTACACAGGGTCTGAAGGTATGTGCTCAAAGTGCCGCAGCTGCCATGAGGTACCTGCTGCCTGTTCGTCGCGCCGACGTTGCCGTTGCTCGTTCTGTTGTTATCGTCCGGTCAGTAACCAGAGGAGCAGAGGCGGGCTCGAAGGCAAAGACACGGACCTCGATCTTGCTCTTCTCGCGACTTGCCGTGTCGTAATCGCCCTCCCGGATACCACGCGCTACGTGTTGCCAGAGCTTCCTGCTCTCAAAGTCGTGCATGGATTCGAGAGGGCCGACGGTCACCTCCTCCTTAGGCGACGTAACGTCCGTGAAGGTCTCGCCCGTGTCAAGATCCTTTGACGTCTCGTGCCACACGCCCTCATACTTCTTAGCAGGAGTTGAGGATCCAGGCGGGGTGAGGACGGCCTTGAAGGAGTGGGAGCGACCGGAAAAGTAACCTTTGCCCTTGTATTCAATCTGGAAGGTGTTGGTTTAGCGCCGCCGCAGGTCTCGATGCCAGGTGTGCGCGTACCGTAGACAGCCAGCCCGAGGAGCTCTGGATGTATGACGTCTCTGAAAGCTCGATATATGGTGAACCGTACCAGAGACCGTCGATGCGCAGACGAGGAAGGGTGATAAGGAACTCTTCCTTGCCGCCTCCCTCAAGATCGACAGTCAGGACAGCATGTCCGATCTGCTTGACGATGATGCTGCCACCGGAAAAACTCGTCTTCTGGGCAGAGTGGCCCTGCAGAGCTAGGCCCTTCGACGGGTTGCAGATGTAGTAGGCAGTTATGGGCGGGTGATGGGAGACTTGCTCGACAACGAGGTTGGTCTGACCGCGGCCGTTGACGTCGGGCCAATGACCGTAGAACAGCCTGTCAAAGTAAGCATTGGCGACATGCAGACTATACTAGGTCGGGTGGACTTACTCTCCGAGAACAGGGTTCAGAGGCCTGGAAATGACATCAGTGAGTCTGATTCAATGTCCTCACAGGTGAGACGCACTTCTTCTCTGATCCCAGCTTCTCGTTACGGGAGGTATACTGGCCCTTGAGGGTGCTCTGTATTCCCGCTTCTGAGTAACAGCACTCAACAAAATCACGAGCGCACGCACGATGAACCACTTCAGAACGGCAATCGATCTGTCCTTCTCAATCTTCGCATCTGCAATGGCGGCAAACAGGCCAGGGCGCTCACACCAGTACGCTGTGGAGACGCGTCAATGTCACAGGCTCCAGCATCCGCAGTCATTGCAGAAATCGTACCAGGAAACTCTGTGAGGGAGATGGGCGAGAGGATGAACGGCGGCGCTGTCAGGGACGATAGATCTCCCGAGAAGGACGCAATCCTGAGAGACAGCCAAGCCAGAGTCGCGTCACGGTCGGCGGGTTCACATACAGATCAGATCGGCAACGGCGGTTGAGTGCGGGGGTTACAAGGACGTACGACTTCAAGAAGGTAGCCCAGCTGCTCTTCTGCGCGGATGGCACTCCCTGTCCACGGCGAGGACGATGTACGAAGGTCGACAGCAAGGAATGCGCGGGAACAACGGAAGGTCGAGGTCGGGGCGATCATGACGCACCGTGTCAGCTATCCATCGTTAGTCCAGCCACGGAGCACGCACCTCGCCCGGGAGTTCGCTGGGGGTTTGGGTTCCAGACATGGTCGTGGGTGATAGAGATTATGTGGGTATAGAGCGGGTCTAGGCGTGAATCAAGAAGGAGAAGGAGGAGGTCGTGGTCGTTGCGGAGGACGTTGTGTGTGTATGTAAACGCCCAGACGACGCCGGGGCTGTGGCTGCGAACGCCGACGTCAGTCTCTCACCCTGCTCTCACCGTCTGCGACATCCATATGCATCACTCACTCCTCGCACTGGCATTATCCTTGCTATCACCGCTGTTCTGTGTGCTGTTGAAGTTGAAAGCGAGTCAATTCAGAGGAGAAGCCGCGAACTAGAGCACCGCCGTCTCAGCATCACACACCTCGCGGACGAACGATGACTCCAGATGCGACGAGGGGATCATGGTATCGGAGGGGACTTCGGACGGCCTGCTCTTGGGGACTACATCGGTGTGTCAAGTCCTTGTGGCCGGTGTCTCGCCCTGCGGTAGTCAAGTGTACACAACATGCTGCGCGACAACCCGTGCATGCTCCATTGAGAACATGTCCCCCGTCCCCTCGCCGTGCATAGTAGTATGTCTACCATCCATAGGCTGGATGTGTGCTTGGAAGCAAGTCACCACCCGGTTTCCACATACGCGCTACGGGAGTCTACTAAAGTGCTACGGGATGCAATATGTATTGCTGTGCTACGCCGCTACGGTGAGTAGACGCCCAAAAAGGTTTCCCTGTTTCCCTGATGTAACGGGCCCAATCCTCAAAACGTTAAGACTCAGAGAAGTCCTACCTTCCACTCAGTGTCAGCTTACTGATGCAGGAACATGTATTACTTCCGCGTCTGCGATCTGCGGGTCGCCTTAGCGCATCAAGATGCGGAGCAAGCCACGAGTACTGCGGGTACGCCATGTCATGGTTGTGTGCACCATCTGAAATTGAAACCAAGCTGACAAGTACTGTACATAGCATCAGCAGCTTCTCCGAGGTGCTCGCGCCGCGGATGCCTGCACATGGACTAGCGCTCAAGCATTGATGATGGGATGGCAGAGCGCGACGAGGGATAACAACACGACGTGGATCCTGATGCCGTGCGTTACGAGGCGCAAAATGATGTCAAGGGTCCGGCAGTAGCATCCGCGAGTATGCAATGCAACAAGAGGCTTGGCTTCACGGCATCGTCTATCGCGCAACCACATAACAAACCCCCACGGCAGTGCTGCATACGACGAACAACGGCAATGTCGCTGTACGCTGATCCGCATGGCACCGTCGTCGGGTCCTAGGCTCATCTCGGCCTCGGTATATAACTCGGGAGGTGGTGCGAAAGGTGATGATCAGTGCCCTTCGTTCACATTCTCGTTCGTCGCACCCGACCTGCCCATCCGCTCTTTCGCTCTATCTTCTTCAAGGACAGTCCACAAAGATGTTCGCTGGCGCTTTCTTTGCACTTTCTCTCCTGAGCTCTGCTCTCGCACTCCATGTGTTGCCCCGCGGCGGCTTCGCAGCCCGCGACGACGGACCTGCAAACGAGGACCTACTTGCTTCGTGCCCTGGCGGCCCCGGCTCCCCCAACGTCAAGAAAGCGGACAAGTGTACCTTGATCAACATCGTCAACAACCCGGACGTCCGCGTCTGGACTGTCCTCGGC
Organism: Cerioporus squamosus; assembly: GCA_022592435.1. NCBI lineage: Eukaryota > Fungi > Basidiomycota > Agaricomycetes > Polyporales > Polyporaceae > Cerioporus > Cerioporus squamosus. Next base: position 78,537 of record JABYQS010000133.1, on the reverse strand, counting down.
GACCCCCAGTTGAAGTGCGCATTGACCTATACCTTTGCTTCATGAGCGTGTTACTGACGCCATGCACCACCGAACAGCTGCGGCGGCGCCACAGAAGATATCACCGTCACCCTCGGTGGAGAGACGACCGTCACGCAGACGACGACAATCAACGCAGACTTCGGCGTCTCCCTGGAGGGCATCAGCGTCGGGGGCGGCGTGTCGGACTCGGAGTCGACGAGCGCGACCGAGTCCAAGTCGATCCAGTTCTCGATCCCGCCAAAACGTCAGGCCGTGTACGTCGCCGGGGTCGCGCACACGTCCGAGACGGGCAACGTCCAGGTCAACTACGGATCGAAGGTGGACGGCCACTTCATTGTCAGTGCCATCTCTTTCAATTTCGTGTCTTCGTGGGCTTGGCACTCACTTCTTCGACACCGGTTTCTTTGACTGTGCAGTGGTTCACGGGCACCACCATCACGAAGCTCACGCCCAAGGGCAATGATGTTGAGTTTGACGTGCACGAGAGCGACTGCGGTGAGTGACGGTTGCGTCGGGATCATAAGACGGTCGAGACTGACCCGGACTTGCTCAGGTACCGACCCGCGGGACCTCAGCAGCCTCAACGGCAACTGAACGTTTCAGTGTTCAACATGTATCTGCCTAACGAAAAGATCACGCAGTCGCGTTGCACAGCAGTGCCGGTTGCTACAGTCTGTATAATTACGAGGTTTCTGTAGAGTATTCGCACCTGTACTTAATTAACTCATAACTTATCGACATCGTGATGGACATTATCCTTCGGCCTCGATGATGTTCGCCGCAATACGCGCTGGTCGACGCCCAGCTGGATGCGCAGTGGGTCCGATGCAAGTTGAAGTACTTCAAGTCCCAGGGTCGTCGAAGCAGCCAAACAACGTACCAATTGAACAACGGACGCCTGAAGGCTGGTATCAAGATGGGACTACAACAAGATGGACTACAAGAATGCTACTATACAACAGGTCCAAGGGAAAGTTCCAGGTTCCAGATACAATCCTAACACATACAACGAACGAACAGGAAAGCAAGAACATAGCACCGCATCGCGCATCTACGCCAACATCACCTTCACTCGTCTGCGGATCCTCGCTCAAGATACGGAGAAATCACCCCCGCCCGGCCTAGCGGCATCCACGGGACTCTCAGTGTATGAGCTGGTCAGCGTGCTCCCGCCCTTCTCCATCTCAGGCATTACAGGCTCCTGAGGGCTGCTGGGGTCGTCGCGGTCAGTCGGCACCGCTACGACCTCGACGCCCACACTGTGGTGTGCCGCCGCGCGCTTGGCCTCGTCGCGCTTGAGCTCGTCCTGGGCGCGCCGCGTCTGCTTGCCTTCTGCAAGGAAGATGAAAAGCACCGCGGCCGAGACCACAGAAGCCTGGAAGATGAACGCGCGGCGCATGTTGAGCGGCGGGTTCGCGTCTGGTCCCGCGCGGAGGGCGCCCTCGACTGAATAGCAGTCGCATGGTACGCCAAGGTGCGAGGGAAAAGCGAGAGTGGAGGAGGCGTGTGCGTGTGAGCGATCTGTCAGCGACACTCGATGCAGCGCGATGCTGGAACGTACCGAGGACAAAGATGAGACCGAAGAGGTTGGTGCTGGACGGAGAAGGTGCACGGAGATGAGTATGGTCCGCGTGTCAAGACAGGAGATGCAGTGCGTACGACAGCCATAGAATCGCCGAGCTGCCATCTGCATTCCGGGTCAGCTCCACGGCGAGCTCGAGCACGACCGGGAGCAGGCTGAGGCTCGTCCCGCCAATGATGGCCATCAGGACGTACAGGACCACGTCGTTGTTGGGCTTGACTATGGGTCGGTTTGTTGTTCAGTGGCTTCCACAGCATCGAGAGGGGAATGGATCACACACTTTCCCAGATGAGCGCAATCCAGCATGCCGCCATGATGGGAGTGAGGAGTTTGCAAGACAGCGCGAGGTGATGTGTGAAGACACGGTCGTACAGTGGCGCAGTGACGGCCGCAACTACCAGACCAACGAGCAGCAGCGCAGCTCCCATAAAGCCTGCGGTGTCGTCTGAATATCCGTATGGTCCCTGTAGGGCGGTGAGTATAGTGATGATCAGGAGACTGGAACTGCGCACCAGCTGCTGGGCAGTCAAGATGGTAAAGGCATTGATTCTATGATGTTTGCGAAGTTCAGCGAGAGCTCCAAAGCGGCTGAGGTAAGACATACATTCCAACGAGGATACCGAAGACGATAACCATTATAGTGAAGTCTATCCGCTGTCGGACCGTCATATAGGTATATTGGTCTCGAGACAGTTTGCCCAGCATCGCCTGGACAAGGGATATCATCGACGGGTGCTTGTGCGTGGCCGCGAAGGCTTGAGAAAGTACTAATGTAGGTTGCGACGACAAGAGAAGCGAGAGACGTGCTTACTGGGAGGCGTAGGCGGGTGGTCACCGATCAAGAAGACGGCTGGCGCGGCAACCGTGAATATAATGGCCATGACGAGGAGCTGTTACAGGGTCAACATGGTATCGTGTAAAGAAAACGAGGATGCATACCGACTGCCTGGTGCTGCCGATGAGCGGGGGTATAAGCTGCCCCAATGCGTTCCCGACCGGGTTGGCTGACTCTGCTTCAGCGGCGTTGCCATGTTTGTGAGGAATCGCTGAGAACGTACCAAGACCCATAATCATTGTCGCCGTGGTGCGGCCCTTGAGGTCGAACCATCGTTCAGAGTAGCTCGGGATGATAACTTGGAATATCGGGACGGTCAACCCGGCCAAGAGCTGCGGAGCTTGTGAGCAGGAAGGTACCAGATACGGCGCATGAACGCATACCTGACCGATCATGATAAGAGCGAGGGAACCGGACGTTGATAGGGAACGCGCTGTTCCGGCGTAGCGAACCCATCCGGATACGATGAACAAGAAGGCACCAATGTAGCCCTGGCAGAAGACATGTGAATTCATGGTGAGATAATGATGCTTGCTGCACGCACCGTGCCCCGCAAGCCTAGTCGGCCATAGAGGTATGGAACAAGCACCGCGGAAGGAAGGTACACGACGTTGACGACATTCCCGAACCAATTAACTTGGTCGAGTGTGAAGCCAAAGTCATCCACCACTATGAAGGGGGAGGTATTGAGTGAGTCGTGCTTGACGGAGCCAGCTGAGCAGGGAAGACGCACCAGCGTTCGCGATAGGGCCAAACCACACCAAGACCATGCCACAGACGATGTTCAAGATTACCTTGACATAGGACGGGGTTCAGCAGGACAGTAGCGACGGTAATGCGGTACTCGCCAGTGCCAGAAGTCCGATCCATCGTCGTTTGTACAAACGGTACTCCCGAGGACCTTCGATGGAGCGCTCTTCGATCGACCCGCCGGATCCTTTGACTGGGGGTCACAGAGGTGAGCCGTCTCTCAGCGAGTTGCGTCCAAGGCGGTAAGGACAGAACGAGGCTGGGCGCGCTTCGGCCTTTGACCGCACAAGTCGTCAATGAAGAATCGAACTCACTGGATGGCATCTCGATCGAAGTTCCTACTGCACACACACCGGGGGCATTTCGGCCTATATCTAGCGGATAAATCTTAGATAAATGTTGGTTATTGGCCATATATGTCCACCCTATGCCGGCCTGAAATATGCTAGTCAGATTTGTAATAAGGGCGCAATATGTCTAGGTCGAAACCCACGATATATCCAGCCATATATCCAGAAGATTGAATTGAAATGAGTCCAGTGTGTCCCCAGCTGGAATATGCCAGACATATGCAAAATATGACCACCATATTTCCCCTTTATACCCACCCCATAGATGCTGGACAGATGCTGGAAATTTGCAGAATATCTCCCAGCTTTGATCAAAATGTATCTGGAGATTCTATGCCAGTGATATGCTGGATAAAAGCATATCATATTCAAAATATGATAGCACTATATCCCCATGATAGATGATAGACAAACACCAGTAACATTTTAACTGTGGCCAGCATGTGATCACCCTATGTCAAGCGGATATATGTTGGACATACTGCCAATACATGCCAATCATATTGCAAATGTGACCAAAATATGATTGGAATATGTCTAGGCTAAAAAACTACCACTACTACCACCACCTGCTACTACCACCTACTACCACCACTGGTTGCCACCTACCACTACCACCACTGCTACCTAACAACCGAATCCTGCCACTTGCCTGGTTACTACTACCAACTCCTAACAGCCCCACCACCAAATGTCAGTACAGAGATGACACAGCATGTCAGCCTGACGGATGCGAATACATCAGATTGCTAAGCATATCAAGTTGGCGCACAGAGCTCGGGAATTTCGCTTTGCCAAGTTCGCTAAGAAAGTCCAGTCGGCGCGTAAAGCTCGGGAAGTTTGCTTCGCCAAGTTCGCTAATAGAGTCCAGTCCGAGCGAAAAGCTGGGGAAGTTCGCTTCGCCAAGTTCGCTAAGAAAGTCAAGCCAGTGCGAAGAGCTCGGGAAGTTCGCTTCGCCCAGGTCGTTAAGAAAGTCCAGTCGGCACGAAGAGCTCGGGAAGTTCACTTCGCCAAGTTCGCTAATAGAGTCCAGTCGGCGCGAAAAGCTCGGGAAGTTCGCTTCGCCAAGTTCGCTAATAGAGTCCAGTCGGCGCGAAGAGCTCGTGAAGTTCGCTTCGCCCAGGTCATTAAGAAAGTCCAGTCGGCACGAAGAGCTCGGGAAGTTCGCTTCGCTTTCTTAGCCACCTGGGCGAAGCGAACTTCCCGAGCTCTTCGCGCCGACTGGACTCTATTAGCAAACTTGGCGAAGCGAACTTCCAGAGCTCTTCGTGCCGACTGGACTCTATTAGCGAACTTGGTGAAGCAAACTTCACGAGCTTTTCGCGCCGACTGGACTCTATTAGCGAACTTGGCGAAGCAAACTTCCCGAGCTCTTCGCGCCGACTGGACTCTATTAGCGAACTTGGCGAAGTGAACTTCCCGAGCTCTTCGTGCCGACTGGACTCTATTAGCGAACTTGGTGAAGCAAACTTCACGAGCTTTTCGCGCCGACTGGACTCTATTAGCGAACTTGGCGAAGCAAACTTCCCGAGCTCTTCGCGCCGACTGGACTCTATTAGCGAACTTGGCGAAGTGAACTTCCCGAGCTCTTCGTGCCGACTGGACTTTCTTAACGACCTGGGCGAAGCGAACTTCCCGAGCTCTTCGCACTGGCTTGACTCTATTAGCGAACTTGGCGAAGCGAACTTCCCGAGCTCTTCGCGCCGACTGGACTCTATTAGCGACCTGGGCGAAGCGAACTTCACGAGCTTTTCGCACTGGCTTGACTCTATTAGCGAACTTGGCGAAGCGAACTTCCCGAGCTCTTCGCGCCGACTGGACTCTATTAGCAACCTGGGCGAAGCGAACTTCATGAGCTTTTCGCGCGGACTGGACTTTCTTAACGACCTGGGCGAAGCGAACTTCCCGAGCTCTTCGCACTGGCTTGACTTTCTTAGCGACCTTGGCGAAGCGAACTTCCCGAGCTCTTCGCGCCGACTGGACTTTCTTAGCGACCTTGGCGAAGCGAACTTCCCGAGCTCTTCGCGCCAACTGGACTTTCTTAACGACCTGGGCGAAGCGAACTTCCCGAGCTCTTCGCACTGGCTTGACTTTCTTAGCGAACTTGGCGAAGCGAACTTCCCCAGCTTTTCGCTCGGACTGGACTCTATTAGCGAACTTGGCGAAGCAAACTTCCCGAGCTTTACGCGCCGACTGGACTCTATTAGCGAACTTGGCGAAGCGAACTTCCCGAGCTTTACGCGCCGACTGGACTCTATTAGCGAACTTGGCGAAGCGAACTTCCCGAGCTCTTCGCGCCAACTGGACTTTCTTAACGACCTGGGCGAAGCGAACTTCCCGAGCTCTTCGCACTGGCTTGACTTTCTTAGCGAACTTGGCGAAGCGAACTTCCCGAGCTCTTCGCGCCGACTGGACTCTATTAGCGACCTGGGCGAAGCGAACTTCACGAGCTTTTCGCACTGGCTTGACTTTCTTAGCGACCTTGGCGAAGCGAACTTCCCGAGCTCTTCGCGCCGACTGGACTCTATTAGCGAACTTGGCGAAGCAAACTTCCCGAGCTCTTCGCGCCGACTGGACTCTATTAGCGACCTGGGCGAAGCGAACTTCACGAGCTTTTCGCGCGGACTGGACTCTATTAGCGAACTTGGCGAAGCAAACTTCCCGAGCTTTACGCGCCGACTGGACTCTATTAGCGAACTTGGCGAAGCGAACTTCCCGAGCTCTTCGCGCCGACTGGACTCTATTAGTGAACTTGGCGAAGCAAACTTCCCGAGCTCTTCGCGCCGACTGGACTCTATTAGCGACCTGGGCGAAGCGAACTTCACGAGCTTTTCGTGCGGACTGGACTCTATTAGCGAACTTGGCGAAGCAAACTTCACGAGCTTTTCGCGCTGGCTTGACTTTCTTAGCGACCTGGGCGAAGCGAACTTCCCGAGCTCTTCGCACTGGCTTGACTTTCTTAGCGACCTGGGCGAAGCGAACTTCCCGAGCTCTTCGCACTGGCTTGACTTTCTTAGCGACCTGGGCGAAGCGAACTTCCCGAGCTCTTCGCGCCGACTGGACTCTATTAGCGAACTTGGCGAAGCGAACTTCCGGAGCCCTTCGCGCCAACTGGACTTTCTTAGCGACCTGGGCGAAGCGAACTTCCCAAGCTCTTCGCGCCGACTGGACTCTATTAGCGAACTTGGCGAAGCGAACTTCCGGAGCTCTTAGTGCCGACTGGACTTTCTCAGCGACCTGGGCGAAGTGAACTTCCCGAGCTCTTCGCGCTGAATGGACTTTCTTAGCGAACTTGGCGAAGCTAACTTCCCGAGCTCTTCGCGCCGACTGGACTTTCTTAGTGCCCTGGGCGAAGCGAACTTCCCGAGCTCTTCGTGCCGGCTTGACTGTCAACAACCTGGGCCAAGCAGACTCCATATGCTTTGTAGAGAGCTTGGGTAGTTCATTTGGCTCAGGTTGCTGAGCATGTCAAGTATGAGCAGAGAGGAGATGATGCATAAGAGGTTCAAGGCTCATCAGGAAAAATTTAGTTGCCTCGGCCCTCGGGTGCAGCAAAAGCCTGACACTCAAGTACCCCCTCAGCGAGCACTCTGGAGCACCCACTAAGCGTAACTGAGATGTTGATATCCTGTATAGCTACCATTTTGCAGCCAGATCACACATTGATAATGCCATGAAAGCGATATATCAACGACTACTCAATGGTAATAACTGTACAATGGTCATGAATTTAAGCATCAAACGACAAAGGCATGTGCCAGCGAGCGACAACCATGAGGAAGACGATGGAGACAGCAGGGTAAGTAGGCGGAGACAGCAGGGTAAGTACGCAGAGACAGCAGGGCAGGCAAGATAGAGACAGCGGGGTACGCAGGCAGGAGACGGCAGGGTGGGTAGGCGGGAGACGGCATGGCGGGTGAGCGAGACCAAGATGATGAGGCAGGTGAACTGGCGGATGAGCGAGATGAAGACAGTCAGCCAGACATGCAAGACAAGATGGCGAGATTGGCAAGACAGACACGGCTGACTAACGTAGCAGTACAGCAGTCCGATTGTGATGAATTGTACAAGTAGTCATCTAATATAACAGTAAGTAACATCAGGCCGGAGCGCGGACGACAATCGTCTTGTCAAACAGAAACTGGACATCCACCCAACAACATTATGCATGCACTTCAACCACATCTCCACCAGTACGATGTGACCCTCCTTGACTTCGTCAAAATCGAGTTCCATGTCAACTTGCATGCCATGACCATAGCCTGTAGTCGTATTGATGGTGACCGCTCACCGTTGTGCACATACGCAGGCAGAGGACACTCCAGCACATCTTGATACCCCAGGCGGCTTCACCCCGCACAGCGTCAGGGTAAGGGGCCTGCACTCGGAGGCTTGATTGCGTTACTTAGCATGCCCCGGATGGTCGCCGACTGTCGGACTAGCATTGCGCCGTCACCGAGGTCCAAGGAATGAACGCGACTTTCAACCAGTAAATCCCGTTGGCGCAACCATCCGTGAGCGACGATGGTCTCTTCGTCTAAAAAGGGTGTCCGTAGATAGAGTGAGGGTCGCGTCTGTTCCGTTAGGCCAGTCGATCTGCGCCTCAGACACAGTCCGGGGTCTGGGATGCGCTGAGCTTTCAAACCACAATGAGAAACAATTTGACATACCAACTCATCTAGTGTGCTGACCGTGACCGGGGAGTAAGACTGTGCATCCAACGACATGTAGTCTGTATGGTGGTGAGTGACTGGAGTGTTGAACTGCCCCCTTCTTCCATGGTGCAGGAGTATATCGCGGCGCGGGTACACCGAAGAAAGAGAAAGGATCACAGAGCGGATGTTCGCCGGTCGCAAAAATACACGTGACCCCAGCGTCCTCCATGTCGTACAGAACTAACACGATTCCTAGGTGGAATCGGTAATATGATATATCTGGTCGAACATGCCCATATAATGAGCTTACGTCGTCACGAAGAACTGAACTGCTCAATCTGCTTCTTGTGATCACCTCGCTGCCAGTCGCGACAGAGCTCGTGCCGGCGTAGAGCGGGTACCTGCCCTCGCGGTGCTGCATCTTGTTGGCGGCAGTGAGGATGCGGGGCGCGACGTAGTTCCATGCGCCGTTGCTAAGCGGCTCCTCCTGGCACCAAAGGATGTCGGCATCGGGGTGCTTATCGAGGCTGAGGCATGAGCTATGGGCAGAATTAGTACACGGACCATATTCGAACGTATAGAACGAATGCTCACCAGATCATACGGGAAGGGGGGAGATCTGCTCGACCCTGCTGATTACCACGTCGTTGGTATCCTTCTCCTCACGCTCCTGAAGGAAGGCGTGGTAGACCTGACCTGCACGGACTGTCAGACACAAACCGCAAAAGCCCGCGATAATATGGACACGTACCAGAGCACAGATTGTGTCGGCGAACGTCCTTGGGGGTCGACGAGGTACTCCGGGTGGGGGTCGGGGAGGTGGCGCTGGAAGGACGTCTCACCGACCATCTCGCAGAGGTCAGAGCGCGCCCTCGGGTGGCAGAGAAGCGACTTCGAGAATAAGATTATGAGCAGCTTGCGAAAGTCACGGTGGATTTGGCGACGTAGGACGTGGAACTGCAGGGCACGGATGAGCTCTGACGTTCATACACATGAAGGAAGTTGTACGTACGTAGTTGACAGGGGTAGTCGGGTACACGATCTGCATGTTGCAATCCTGGTGCTGGCGCTCTAACTTCTCCGGCGAGGGGAAGATATGCGGGTGATCGTCACACAGCTGCAAGAAGCGTTCGAGACGCTGGAGTGCTCGGGGAGCGTGGTGGTCGCGCTCTGCGCAGTCGATGGTTCGCCGGTGAGTGGAGGGCCCGGGCCGCGAGGCCGGTGAACTCGCCGGTTCCGAAGCAGGATGCCCGCTCGAGGTGACAGAACCCCGCGCCGTTCTGAACGACGGAGAACTCGAGGGCATCGGCGTCGCAGTCCAGCGAAATGCGCACAACGTCTTGCGTCGCACCGGAGGTCTCGCCTTGCGCCAGAGTCAGTGTTTGCGCGATTGGTACACCCCCTTTCCTGTCACTATGCTCTACTTGACGACATCCTATGCGGAGTATACGAGCCCAAGCGTGCGTCCGCCATCTGGGTAGGACGAGACAACAGTGGGTAAGAGGCCGTCCTGGCGATCCGATATGTATGCGATATGGACGAGCAAGGCGTCAGCAACGTTGATCTGCTTGCTGTCGGTGGGAGAAAGAGTGAGTAAAGACGTCGGGATGACCAGGGTAGTGTTCGCGCCCTGAAGTGCATGGATGGTTGATCGCGAGGGAGGTTCTGAAACCGCCGCTGGGAGGACATGGACAGATGAACCCGCGAAAAAGCGCGAGAAGGAGCCACTGAAGTCAACATCTATGGAAGGGGTCTTGATGAGCACGCCGGAGACCCCGCTGCGAATCCTGTCCGAGACGGCGGAGACGTTTGCGATATCGAGGAGCAGGAGCATCCTCTCCTCCGGGACAACACATATCAGTTCCTTTGCGAGCGCGAGAGGCAGGATAACCTTCTCCGCGCCTTGGAGATGACCTCGTCCGTGCTGAGGGATGAATCGGTGTCGACGAAAATGTACCGACTGGCATTTTGAAGTAGAGCGGCGGAACTGTGCGATGAGGGCAGGACAAGGGGCCCAATGCGTGCGAGGGCGCTGAGCAGCGCGTCGTCGCCGAGGTCGGTGTCGACGAGAGGCAGGAAGATGGACATCGGCTGGACGGGAGCAGGAGCAAGCGTCGGTGATGGGAAGGTTGTGGAAGCCCATGGTCTCGTACACGAGACCCTGGCCAGCGAACGCGGCATCACCGTGGAGCAACACGCCCATTGTCGTTTCTTCTCGTCTTCTCGAAGTGCTGGAGGGCTCGCGTCTTCCCGAGGACAACGGGATCCTCCGCCTCCAAGTACGACATGTTCGCAACGGGGGATAGCGCGACCTTCTTACCGGAACGTGTGGGCCGTACGTAGTTGGCGCCCAGATGGTACTTGACATCACCGGCAGGTAAATCGTCGTCCTCATCCAGAGAACGTTCGCCAGAATATTGAGACGGCCACGGTGAGGCATACCCATCGTGACATGCTTGACGCCGTACACGATCGAGTGGTCGATGAGCATTGAGGGCCTCACAAGTCAAGACAGAAACGCTTCTCGTTCGGGCACTTGCTCGCGATGAACTTCTCGAACGAATCGAACCAAATGAGGCGGTCCAACGTCATACGCTTCTCCGCCGTGTAATTCCAAGGCTTCGGGATCTCGACACGTTCCCGGATCCGGTCGCACTGCTCCTTGTCGGGGATGTGGACGTACTGAATACCAATGGCACCGCCTGCAGATGCGTCAGAGATGCGAGACTACTAGGGGTAGGGGTCGCGAGAACTGAAACTCACAGTATATGCACTTGCAAACTTTGATGATCTCCCCCAATGTCATCGTTTTCTTGTCCCGATAGCGAAATGGGGCAGGATACCAGTACCAAGCGTGATTTGATTGTCTAGGTCGCGCTGAGTAAAGCCATAGCGGCTCAACTGGAGCTCAGGCGGGTGTACCGGGTGAAAGATCGGGGTCGAGGATTCCAAGCGGGTCCATATCGGCAACGTGGTGACCGCGCAACTTCGTATGCGCGAACGAGCAATTGAACCTATGGGGTACGCAGCGCGTCAACACGGTGAGATCCCTGAGCGGAGTCCTGTGACGTACCTTCAAGTGATCGTCGAGCTCCGAGCCTCCACTTCAAGTTGTGTACAGCGCATGTGCACCATTGGCGGGGGTGGGAACGAGACTGCGTGGGGGTTGAATAGCTTCGTTACTAGGCAAACCCTTGTCCATGTCAGAGAATCAGACATCCCAGGACGCGTAAACAGATTTGGGATTCTGTCGTCAGAGTCTGTACATCTCCTCGACGCAGTACGTGTTCGTTTCACTCGCAAAGGGGTCGTTGGGAGAAGGAGGCTGTGCGATTGCAAGCGAGTGGACGAGTGGCTGCACGCCGTAGCGGTAGCGCGACCCGTGCAGGGCCTGCACGACACGGGGGAGACGGGCGAGCGTTCGTATTGATACAGGGCCCGCTAGACGTCGCTTGTGGTGGCAGGAAGGAAAGAAGGTGGGCGGGGGTCGAGGTCGACGACGTGGACGAGTGGACAGCAAGAGCCGCGTGTGTTTTGGGCAGGATCGTGTTCGGTGCACTGCGCCGACGCAATCACTGATACACTATCACTTGCGTTGCATCTCCGTGAGGATTGAGACTGCCGTCTCCGTTCGCATCCTTCTCTGTATGCACCCATGAGTAGAATGTCACGATAGAGAGATGTAATAGCTTGCCCGAAAAAGGTCTCGACATCGCCGATGAAGCAGAAGGACCTCAAGATCTTATACAAGGCTTCGACGGCTCCTTGCTCTTCTCTTCATCCGATCGCCGGGACAGGACGGACTGAATGATCTGGGAGAGTATGCAGTGCACATTCTCGATGCGATGACGATGTACTCGAACGAGAAATTCAATATGCGCTCTTCCCGACGAGACACAAGGCACTGGGTGGTGAGCACGTCAAATTTGCAAGTCAATAGCCTCGCTGAGGTGGTAGAATGCGCGGATGACCCTGAAGAGCTTGCGGTTGGCATCGCAACGCAGCAGGAACTCGGTCAGCTATGGGATGTACTGGCTGAGAAGCGGGACTTCGAGGATAAGGTGCGTCTCGAGGACTTCGAAGAGCTGGCGAGCGGCCGTCTTGTTGCCGCCCGGATCCACTGGCCGATGACGTTCATGATTGACGGCAGCAGATTTGGAAGGCTTTCTGCAGGGCCGTGAGCAGAACTAAAACATGCGATGCAGCCTGGTACTTACGAGTCTCGACTTGTCATCAGAGTCCTGCGTGTAAACTTGCAGTATCTCCTGATCGTGACGGGGGCCTGAGACACGTCACAGAAGAAATTTGGTGCCGATATGGCCAATTCCACCGGGCTGATTGGCAGAGTGAGCGAAGAGAGAACATGCTGGGGGATGGGGAGGAGGTGAGAAAACACGGCCGTCAGGTGAAGTCGTACCTCACAAACCCTCAACTTTCAGGCCGACTCATCGTCCTCTCCTGCACCCATCGGTTCCTGGTCCTTCCGGTCGTAAGGGTGAATGTAGTGGGGGAGATTTCAATCAGTAGTTCAAGTGGAGAGTGCGAAAGGTGATAGGGAGGAACGAGACTGGAAAGACGCTAAAAACGGATCGATTGTCATCCGTCTGTCCGTATATGGTCACGCTACGGAGAGTAGGAAGACACTAGCTAAGGACTAGACTCGCCAGCCAGTCCGGTCGCAAGCCTCTGTTCGCGCCTTCCAAACCGGGATAAGGATGGAGTCGGTGCTGCGCTGTACCGAAACGGATGGGGACGAGCCTAGCTAAGGACTGATTGTGCCTCCCAAACCGTGACAGGGGTGGAGGCGCGGGCTTTGCGACAACCGAGTTCCTCACCCATATCCTTTCTACCCAAGCCGACGTCACCGTGACCATACCAGTGCGACGGATGGTGCCCGATGGGCTGGCAGCCCACGAGGTCACAAAACCTGAGGGCAAACGAACTCGAGTCACTTTTGGCTGGCGCAATATTCTCTGACAGCTCACACTGCGTGAAACCGGGAAATCATGACCGTCACAATGAGTGTAGACATGCGACATCGTGACGAGATTCTGGCACAATACTCACATGAATGCGACGGCGGTAGAGTGTTGGTAGAACGAGCAGATTATAACTCGAGTATGGATCCAATATGACGGCTGGTCGGGTCGAAGGAGAGAGCTCGCGCACGCGGTCTCCGAGTGCACGACGCGCGCGCGTCGCGCGACTGGCTGTATGCGCATATGGCGCCCAGCTCTTGACTTCGTCCTCCCATGTACTCACACAAACATCTCTCATCTCAATGATCTCATGGACACTCTGTCCGCTGTACCTGCTTGCTCTCCTCTCTGAAGCTTGTCTGAGACTAGTCTGAAAGTCAGTATCCAGAGGGGTATGCATGCACGGATATTATTGAGATGCACGAGTAGGAGCATTCGAAGTATGCCAATAGGGAGGCAGACGGTGAGTGGCCCATTGCCGCAATGCGCACAACATAGACATCTCATCCCACAGAAGTCGGCGACAGTACTTGGGTGAGCCCGCATTCACACTGTACACATGAAGACCGACATGCACGGGACAAGTTCTCGCATGCGCTCCAGGACTCAATCAAGGGTGCCGATCCTAGGTGCGTTTTCTGTGCGAATGCGCGTTCTGTAGTAACCATACTAACAGAAGGGGATTACTAGATAGCGATGTAAATGTGTACTCATAGGCCGATGCAGCTGGCAAAGGACACAGTGAATGTGAGTACGAGCTCGATCTCCTCTTGGCTCCGAGGCTTTGTCTTCACCCCTGCCGCTGTCCGACTCATCCCAGATGTGCACAGTCCAACTCAAGGGTGGTATCTCGCTACGCGCAAACCAAGAGAACACTTGAGAGGATGACGGCGGAGACCGGGACGGCATAAGGCCAAGGTGCGTACTTGTCCTCAAGCCGCCCAGTCTGCAAATATTACCAACACATCTTTTTTCTCGTCAGCATCGTCAAATCGTCACATCTCTACGAAGCTTGCAGGGGTCGGCATTCTGCAAATGCTTCCAAGCGGCTGGGTGGAAGGTTTTGCGTTCATGGGTTGGGGAGAGGAGCTGCATTCTCCAGCACAGGAGCGGCACTGTCCTTACTGTACTCACACTATGATAACCATTCTTGAAGCCTTATATACATTTGGAGGTTCCTACGTACTGGGCCTGGGGCTGCGGCAGCGTGAATGGCCTGCCAGTGGGCCTGTCAATCGAGCTACAATATCGCGCGCGCGCGCGTGCTGCGCTGACCCGACCGCCGCACGCTGCTCGCGCGCGGGGTACCCGCGAAACATTCTACTTCAATAATGCTCTCGGTATGATGTCGTATACAATGTCTCCATGATTCTGACATGTCCTTGTCAATGGTGCTCGATCTCGACCTCGTTGGAATGTCTCTGGAATAAATGCCGAATGGCGTCATGATCAGTTGGTTGAGACTCGAACATGGAGTGTCACAATATCCCAGTTTCACGCAGTGTCAGCCCATGCCGTGCGTTTCCGACTCTATCTCAGGTGGAGCAGCCAAGGAAGCCTGAGTGCCTTGAGGAGGTTCCATCCGAAATATCAAGTTCATTCGCGACTGTAATAGACACAAGAGTGACACGTTGCGGTGCCCCTATAGTAACAAGCAGGCCCCGCCACTATATAGCGTGTAGGGACGGGCACAAGGAAGAACGAGAGTTGTGTTACTGAACGTCGAGGAGGGATTTGGGTACGGTAGGGAGAAACAGCGACGCTCGTTGTATTGCAGTCAATGCTCAAACGAACGTCAAGCCGTCAATCTTAACCGCACCAAACTCGGCAATGGCCCTGCAGTGGTAACAGTTAGTCATGCAGGAGGCAGATGGGATATGCCACGGGACGTACTGGATGACAGACTCGTCGATGTCGAAGTTGTAGGGGGTCGGACGAGCAGCTAGGTCATCCTTCTTGAGACCTGTCTGTTTCTCGTACCAGACGTCGTCGTACGCATTGATAGGAAGCTTGGGGACCGCCATGGAAGTGGACTCTCTGTCACACAGGTAGCGGAGACGGGGAGGAGAGCCGCGCTTGGATCCCGAATCACCCCTCTTGCGGTACCTGCGGTGCAGGGCGTCGAGAGCACGCAGAAACGCGGTCACGACTTTACTCCTCCATGGCTTGACGAGGACCCGATAGCGAACAAACGGCGCGCCTTCGTCTTCTTCATCCGAGCTCATACCATTAATGCCAAGTCTTTCCAATATACGCACATGAGGCCTCAGAACGCCATAGCGAGAGACCATGGCATGGCGTCGATGGAAGAGCTGCATGGGAGGACGAGTTAGCCTTTGCTCGGTTGCATGCGTGCTCGACCTCCTTACGGTGTACTTGCGCTGGTATCTGTCCCCTTCGTCTGAATTTTCCGCTTTCCCTTTGCCCTTCCCTTTAGATGAATGCTTGCTGCGATTCTTGAACCAGATGTCGTTCGGAGTAGGCTTCGAGGTGGTCTTCTGCCGCTCCGACTCAGGGTCGTCGTCATCGTCGTCGTCGCTCTCGCCGCCTTTCGCCACTCCACACTTCTCGTAGTGTCGCTGCAAAGTCTTGAAATGAGATCGGAACATGGCTTGTACCTTCTTGCGGTTCCGGCACGCGTGTTGGGGGACAGTCAAGAAGTCGTTGACGAATACCTTCGTGGCAGACGTGTTCCATTCCGATGCCGGAGTACCAAGTATATCGACGCAGAACCTTCTAGCGGTACAGCATTCGCCTTCCTTAGGGTCGAAACCGCGTACGAGGGCGGGCTTTGCAATCGATCTCTTGGGGAAGGGAGAGTCCTTGTCCTTCCGCCCCAACAACCTCAACGCATGAGCTTGTACATCAGCCTGAGAGCTCATGGTTAGCGTTGGGCGTATGCAAGGAGCCAGGAAGGGGCACATACAGCCAGCTGATTATGTGCGGATGACCGAGCACGCGCAGGCCGGGTAAGCTTCTCAACCTCCTCGCTGTCCGCGGCATAGTCCTCGTCATCGCTGCCATCGGCACGGTCTTCCGCACCTTTCTTAGATTGCTTCCGCGGCGACGACGAACCTCCTGGGGCACCCTTGGATGGGCCTGTCGCACCGCCCTGAGATGAACCATCCTCCTGGCCGCGTTGCTTGAGGTGAGTGCTAATAGCACGAACCTCCGTCGACAACCCATCGACAGCGAGCTTCAGAAGGTTGACATCGACCTTGGTAGCGAACTAAAACATGCACATGATCGGTCAAAGGTCTCTAATACGAGCACTAATTACTCACCTGCGATTCGTTGGCATTCCTGGCATTCGTAGATCTGCGGGTGTTGGGAGACGGAGCGCCGGCAGAGGGCGCGTGAGAGTGCGCTGCAGATGGTGGGCGCACTGATCCGTGAGAGGACGTTCCAGGTGACCTTTGCCTAGCCGACATGGCGGCCCCCTCCGGCTGCTTGGCAGACGACCCCGCGGAGCCCTGCGACGGGCGTGGAGGCGGATTGGAGAATGTAACAGGAGCATTTGACGGCGGGGCTCGACGACCGGGAGCACGTTGCGGTGCAGGAGGAGGGGCCGAATCATCAGACGCGTGCGGATGCTTGTTCCTGACAGCAATGGAGGGATTCACAGCGGCAGCATTTTGCGGAGCGAGCTGTCTGAAACTGGAAACATACGACTCGAGCGGCCGCATGGGCTTCGGCGTGGGGACATCGTCGAAGAGCGATTGCGACGGAGACCGTCTATCAGGGGAAATAGCACGCAATACGGCAGCTTCATCATCGGAGTTTGGCGGCTCGACCTTGGTTCGGAACACGGCAGCTTCATCGTCGGAAGTTGGTGGCTCGATCTTGGCATGCAACGCGGCAGACTCCTCGTCAGAATCCGGCCGGTCGAGCTTGGACATTATACTCCCAGTCCGGGGAGTGCGATAGCCCTCAGTCGCCGAAGAAAATGACGCTTCATCGAAGGACTCCTCATCAGAATCAGGGTTCACCTTGACTTGGGGCTTGCGCGGCGGTGGGGTAAAAGATGCATATGAGGAATCCCGGGAACCTGATGTCGACGCCGGCATCGTACTTGGATTCGTCGAAGCACTCGGCGAGGTCCCTGCCTTTACCGATCTGGCGGCCGCCTTCGGCGCTGTACTGGACGCTTCGGTCGACCGATCTCTGCTTGCGTTCAGCGCACGCGAGACCTGGACCCTGTCGCGTTCAGCGGCCTGCGGCCTAACGCCTGCCCTGTGCGTGTGTCCACGATTTGGCGAGCTTGTGGATTTGCCTGTGATCTGAGAAGAGGTACCGCGGATCGCCGTAGCTACGGAACTTCGTGTGTGCGGAATGGTGGTCGGGGAGGACGGTGGGTCTATGTCCATCGGCTCGTCGTACCCAGGGGCGAACGCGGAGACATCCGCTGCCTTTCTTTGCTCGTCACTGACGGAAGCTGGAGCAGCTTCGGAGTGCGTCTGCAAAGACCATCAGACGAGCACTAGCAGGAGGTAACACGACGACCTACGTCTGTACGCTGCCGGGACATCTTGGCAATGACCGGTGGTTTCACGTTGTCTAGCGATACTCCGGACCCCATCGCATCAGCTCCCGATGTCGTCGCACTCGAATACCCAGGGAGCTGGGAGCGAGGTGAGTAGTGTCGGGGTAAAGTCGAGGGTAATAGACCAGTTGCCTGTGCGGGTGGCGCATGTTCGGATCCGTCTGGAACGTTCTGGGACTGACCCGTGATAGACTTTATGTAAGCACCCACTCTATACAGGGAGGATTGAGCCAGTGAAAGCTGCGGTTGCTGCGGTGTGGAGGTCGTCATGAAAGGGGCAGGAACAGCGTTAATATCGGGCTGGAGGACAGCGAGCGACGGAGAGGCGTGTGAGTTGGGAGATGAATCAGGCTGGACGAGCGATGAGCAGCGAGGACGACGTGAGGTTGTCAAGCTCTCACCTCCAGACCCGTCGAGGAAAGCTGCTTCGTCGTATCCTCCAGGTGCGCAAGGGGGACTATGCGTGGAGTCCGACTGACGTTCTGTACCAATCTATTCGAATCGAATGTGCGTACACCAGCTCGGTTCCTTCGAACGTTCAGCGGTACAGCGGGTGGTGCAGTGCCCTCGCTGCTTGCAGGGGACTCGACCTGGAAGAGCGGATCATGAGCGCCAGCAAAACGGACGCTTCCGCAGTTCGTACCTCCGGACGGCGCTCTCGCAGTCGACCCTCAGCACCGCTAGCACCGCTAGTCGGGATGCTCTCCGGTACAGCGGGTGGTGCAGTGCCCTCGCTGCTTGCAGGGGACTCGACCTGGAAGAGCAGATCATGAGCGCCAGCAAAACGGACGCTTCCGCAGTTCGTACCTCCGGACGGCTCTCTCGCAGTCGACCCTCAGCACCGCTAGCGCCGCTAGTCGGGATGCTCTCCGGTACAGCGGGTGATGCAGTGCCCTCGCTGCTTGCAGGGGACTCGACCTGGAAGAGCGGATCATGAGCGCCAGCAAAACGGACGCTTCCGCAGTTCGTACCTCCGGACGGCTCTCTCGCAGTCGACCCTCAGCACCGCTAGCACCGCTAGTCGGGATGCTCTCCGGTACAGCGGGTGGTGCAGTGCCCTCGCTGCTTGCAGGGGACTCGACCTGGAAGAGCGGACCATGAGCACCAGCAAAACGGACGCTTCCGCAGTTCGTACCTCCGGACGGCGCTGTGCCGCATCTCCTGCATTGGTTGTATCTTCAAGCTGCGATATTGTTCGGTACTCAGAAAATTCTTCTATGGCAGGGTAGCTTACCATATCGATGTCGTGGTGGTGGTCTTGGAACGCCGTATCTTCGTTCCTGGGGTCCTTGTTTTGCATAATGGCCTCTTGCTCGCGAAAGGTGGGTTGTTCATCTTTAGTGACATCTTGTAGTATGCGTTCTGCGGTAGGAGGTATGCCGTGGTATTCTTGAGCGTCATGCACGTCGCCATCGGCAGCATGAGGCGTGAGTCGTTCCCCGAAGGGATATAGAGCTATATCGCCATCGTCGCCTGACGGAGCGGGGTTGATCGCATCCGCACTGATGTGATGTTCCAAGACGATGCCTTCCCCGACTATGAGCTCCTCCTCAAGGTCCTCCTCGACCACCTGCATCGCAACAGTCATCTCGACACCCGCGATCGCGCCGAATGATGAACCATGGCCAGCCGCCGCTGAAGGCGCTGCTCCGCCTGGGTTCTGCACGTCCTCTGTCCCCTCGGATTTCTCTCTGTGCTCCATTCGGCTGTCTTCATCTATTCCTTCCTCCTGGAACATATTGTAGTCCTCGTCCTCGCCGCCGTCCTCGCCGTCCTCGCCGTCGTCGCTGTCGTCGCCGTCGTCGCCGTCGTCGCTGTCGTCGCCGTCGTCGCTGTCGTCGCCATCGCCCATCAAAGCATACGACGCAAGCATCTCAGCTATCTGAGGGTTGTTCAACGCGTCGAATCCTGTCTTTCTCAACCTCTTCTTCAGATCTTTCACGAATTGGGCGGGGGATGGGCCGAGGATACGACGCCTTTTGCCGCTAGACGTGTGTTGCGGTTGGGCTGTCCTGGCACGGAGACGCTGGCGATATGGAACATATCTGGATGGGCCGGAACTGGACGCGGTCGCGCCTTCACTGAGGCCTTTGGCGGGGGGATGCTCATCCCCTGCCACGCCGTCTCCACCCACGGAACGTCTATCGTCGGATGGTTCACTGGGAGAGGCTAAAGAGGACTATTAGTGATGTCCAGGAGGGCTAAGACGACTTACTGTCCTACCTTCATGATGATCAAGCTGCTCTTCGCTCATCTCCACGGACGGAGCTGCATGCTCATCCACGCTTTGCCCACGCCCTGGCGTAGACCCTGAGCCATGTCGTTTGTTCCTAACTAGATGAGACGTCCGCAGTCAGTGGCGGCCACCCAAACAGTTCTGACGACTTCTGTACCGGGCATAGCTTTCATGGTTCTATCCTGCTGTGTGGGAGAAGCGACCGCGCCGGATGTACGCTCGCCGTTGTCGTCAGGACGTCTCTTCTTCGAAGTTCCGGCGGAGGCCAATGGAATACTGATATAGGGCGATGCGCTGTGCGACTGAGGCATGGTCTCCATCGGGACCTCTGACATGCCTAGGTCAAGAGATGTCCGTGACTGACCGTGGTCCGTCGACGTGTCTGAAGTCGAGCCTGAGAGTCCGGACGTAGGAAGCGACACATAGATGCTCACCGACCGCGGCGCTGATACGAATGCCAGTATGCGGCTGCCCTCCAATTATCGACGTGTCTGATTTAGACGTCTGAGAGACCTCCTGCATCAAAGACGATATGTCTACACTCACCAATCGCCGCGCCGGCTCCAAGGTCAGCAGCAACTCCGGGAAGCTGTTCCCCCTCTGTCTGGCCACCTAGCTCGGAAACAATCTGTATTGGCGGCCCTCCGACGTCACTTTCTACTGCATCACCTGAGCGCAGAGAATGCGCTCGAAGTCAAACAATGGACTCCATGCGACCGCGACAGTAGGGACTCACTAGCATTACCGGCAGAGTTGTTGGAGGAATTCATATTGTCTAGACAGGACTTTGAGCTGAGGTGTAGTCTGTTGCTCTGTTAATGAGAGAGAAAGAGATGACCAGCATAGGATCATGCACGACGGCCATGTCATCAAGCATGAGCCACTCATCAGCATGAGGGCCATGAGGCGAAGTCGACAAAGAAGCTCTGCCAAATCGCAAAAGCAGAGTAAGAGATCGTCGGGGTTTGACACAAGTAAAGCTCTAATCATGCAGCAAAGCACGCTATTCGCAAGTCGGGGGATCCTGATCGCGGCCAGAACAAAAAACTCAATTTCGGAAGTGAACGCCCCTGGTACTAGTAGCGCTGGGCTGTCTGTCCACTCTGTAAGCGCCCTGAGCGCCGCCGGTAAGCAAACACTTCGGATTCGAACTTACAAGATCAGAAGGGGGAATTTGCATGATTAAACATCATCGTTCGAACACGCAGGCTTTAATTCACATACAATACAACACCGTTGAGTGCCCATACATAAGAGAACGAGGGACGAGGGAATGAGGGGACGTCCTACAGAAGATGAAGAGAACGGACTTCAATCCTGAGCAGGTCGCTAGCAGCGCGCGCGTCAGGCACACGCCCAAATCATACGAGAGAGAAGGCTCACCAGAGACGTGGAGTGTGAAGCGCGACCTTTGCGACGCAATCGGCTACGATAAACGGCGTAGGTCTCCTTCGTGACCCAAGAGGGGTCGCCACTACGTTGGAAACTAAGACGACGAAGAGGACTAGATGGTTGCTTGTCACCAGCGCGCACGGCGACCCAAACTCCTGCCGAATTGACAACCCAGCACTTGCTGCGAGAATTGCGCTCGTCATGATGGATGTACAGCTCATCCACCGACGCTCGCAGCGAGGAGGGAGGCTGACATAAGGAGTATGGGCCTGATGTGCGGTACCATACCGTTTCGCCCTTGCCATCTCTGAAATCCTTAGAGTCTCGAAACTGCTCCCAGTCTGTCGTATCGCCGTGAGTGTCGTTGACTTCGGACGTAGAGGGACTATAGACACCACACAATCAGCGATATACGCTCGGATGAAACCAAAACACCAACCGTGCGGAATCTTGCAAGGCGTTCTTGCCCACAATCAATTGCTCTTGCGTGAGGATTTGTTCGGTCGCAGGCGCCGCGAAGAGGATTGAGCGGCCATGGGATTGGGCGGAAAAATCGATGAAGAGCAAGGGAGACTTGGTGCCCGCAGCTATAGGATGCACCTCCGGAGAAGACTCGCACAGTGACTGGCTCGGAGAACCGCACCCGACGGTAGCGTTTGACTGAGAGGTTGAAGATGTTGGATCATGGGAACGCGAGCGAGGATGCAGTTGCATGGGTCTCTGATACTGTTGAGCTTGGGACGCGAGGTTCAGAGGCACGACGGTGAGATTTATTGCAGCGGCACTCACTTGGATCGAGAGCTCGCAAGTCGGTGGATCCAGACGCAAGACACGGGATGGGCTCACTCGCGCGAGGTGGTTTTGGAGAGACCATGGGATGTGACGTTTGGGAATCGGCAAGCGTAGGGGTGCCATCTTCCGCTGAACGAAGGTTGCCTAAGTCTGAACAAGGAATAATGCAAACGGCAGAGCGAAACTCACCAGTAGAAATCATTCCACCCTGAATCTGCTGTGCTCCGACTTCTCCGTACCCCCCCTGGTCCCATACCTCAACAGCGTCCAGTCTGCTTGGAGCAGAGGATGAATCCCAGGAGGTCCGTCTGAGTACCGGATGACCGGACCTTCTACACACAGGTAATGCGTGTAAGAATTGTTGACGGTTAGCATATGTGGTCTGAGATGGTGTAACAAGAGGTTGGGATGAGATCGAAGAGCAACAACAGCACATCGAGGTAAGGAGCGCTCTCACTGTCCAAGTTTCGGGCTCATGTGTGACGACATGTGACGGGACAACACCGCCGGGAAGGACCAGCGTACCGCGACGCTGAATGCGTGACATGACAGTCGTCGGAACGCTATGAATGAGAGCACTGAGAGGGTCTGCGAGCTTCGGAGATGTGCCCCTCGTAGCAACGCCGACGAGACTTATATACCCGTATACATGCAGGTGCTTCAAAGACCTTTGTTCAATCCGACACGTGGTTATCGTCTGGTAACAAAGCAATCGGAACCCCTGTCGTCCGCATCCATCCGGGCAATCATCACACTTGAACGATAGTTCAGAGCTCCCACACTCCAATCACTTCCTCCTCGTCTTGCTCTTGGTCCATACTTACATCCATTTGAAGTTCGTCCGGATCTGGTCCCGTTCGATGGGAGACGAGACGCACGCTCTGTTGCACGTTATAAGTGGGAGATACAGCACGCCCGCAAGTTAGCGTACCTTGTCCAGCGAGAGAACATGGAGACACGGCTGCTGTATATGGGGCATGACTATCGGGGTACGCGCGAAGTGGGAGATGACGTCTTCCGGGGTGATGATGATGCCAGGCAGGTAGCGATCGTAGTACAGTTCACCGCCGACATACTCGTATGAGCGGTAGGGATCATGAGCGGCGTCCTGAGGGGTGAGGTGGTCCAATGGAGCGACGTACAAGTACGTGGACTCAGTGAGCTTTTCCCCAGCGTTCCAAACCGAATACTTGAAGATCTGCATAACACGGCCGGGACGGGGAGACGACGGCGCGGAGGAGCGAAACATGATATTACTGTCGCGCGGAGAATCCGAGGAGCTGAGGATTGACACCCCTCCACAGAAGATGCGGGGGCATTTCAGCGCCTGGTTCGTGACCTGCTGTGTGCCTGGGACTCGGCGCATCTCCCGGACGTCAATGAACTGCTCTTGCCCAGCCTTGTCGTTGAGATAGGCGATGAGAGCACTCAGACAATCGTCAGTGAGAGTGAGCTTTTTGAGGGGCTTGGAGGTGGACTTGTGCGATGGTTGCGTGCCGAGGAGTGTCGACTCCCGGAGTCGGGTCCCACGACGATCCTCCGCTACCGTCTCTTCGAACGCCTCCGCGAGATCTTGCACCTGGCTGCGAATGCGGTCGTCCTCCATGACAACGCGGAAGTTTGCTGCACGACAACTCTGCTTCGTATAAGTGGATTCAAGCTCGCCTGCATTGAGCATCTATGAGTTATATGCCAGCTCAGAGAAGGCAAAACGCGCACCGAACTTCATGTTCGTATTCTCACCCTGCAGGTGGAAGTTCATGCGTTCCGAGAAGAAAGTCCGAATGGAGTGTAGAGGTCCGAAGAGTCGAAGGAAAAAGGGAATGTGCAGTGAGTTGTGCTGGTTAGGAGTTATCGTGATGTTGTACAAGTTCTTTGCAGTCTGCAAATATCGGAGGGAGACTTTCTCATACAACCGAATTGCAGGCTCCGACATCTCGAGTAAGGATCCAACTACAACTTCCGTGACGAGATCCATGAAGTTGTTAAGGCGCTCGCGATGTTGTTGAGACTTGTGGTACCACAGCGGGATCAGGATGATGGGCAGGTTGATGACGCAGAACACATGCCACTGGTCCGCGCTCAGCTTTCCTCGAGCCTTGGCGCCAACGTTGGTGGGGACGGGGTTAACCCACGAAGGGAGTTCCGTGTTGCGCAGATGGGTGTGTATGTGTTTCAGCGTCTTCTTACCCAGGAGGACGAGAGGCTCGAGTGCCTCGAACGCGGGGGGTTGCCCGGTCTACGGACGTACGATAGGTCAGGACACTAGCACTCAAAGATCACAGAGATACTCCCGCACCTGCGCTCCAGACATCTCCGCGTTTTGTTGTTGAGGGGCCTCCGCAGTGCGCTACGGGAGACGTCAGTCAGTACGATCTAGCGACGAGGAGACGGTCGACTATCTCCCGCACCTGGGCTCCGGAGGTCTCCGCGTTCTGTTGCTGAGGGGTGTCCGTATTGCGCTACGGGAGGCGTTAGTCAGTACGATCTAGCGACGAGGAGGCGGTCGACTATCTCCCGCACCTGGGCTCCGGAGGTCTCCACGTTCTGTTGCTGAGGGGTCTCCGTATTGCGCTACGGGAGGCGTCAGTCAGTACGATGCCAGGAACGTGGCAACGGTCGACTCACAAAGGCTATGAGACGATCAATCAAAACCTTCTTGTTTCCCGAGGTAGGCAGATTGAACTTCTCGCATAAGCTGCGGAAGACATCGCGATTGTATCTGGAGTCCAGGGTTGCAGCCGAGTTACCGGACAACAGAGCGGTCTCCGCATGGCCCATGTCATTTCGATTCTGCTGCTTGGCTACCGGCGTTGTATCGGACGGCGCGCCTGTCTGTGTACGAGTCTTTGCACCGGACGATACGCCTGCCTGTGTACCCGACGATGCGCCTGCCTGTGTACCGGATGTCGCGCCTGTCTGTGTACCTGGCGACGCGCCTATATGTGTTCCGGATGACGCGCCTGTCTGGATGCCTTCCTTGGCACGCTGGTGAACTTGTAAGTCGCTTGAAGCGGGCAGATCAAGAGCACGTACGAATTCAAGCAACTTGTTGATCATGTGCGCTTTGGAAGTCTTCTTGTATCGCACGGACAGAAGACGACACAGGTGCTTGAGAACGGCGCGGGTGCAAGTGGAGAGTTGCCCAGGAGTGCCAGAGTAGAAGACCTCGAGCGCAGCCGCAACGTCCTCGTCTGTGGGAGTGGGTTCATTCGACTCCTCGTCATCTACCTCCAAGTCCATTCCCCATATCTTCCGGCAGTGGTCCTGGAGCAGTCCAAGATAGTGATTGTGCATGGAGTCGATGACGGTGTATCGGATGGGGTCCCAGTAGGGTAAATCCAACAGGGGTGTCCACCGCGTGCTGTTGATCTTGAAAGCCGTTTCCCGCCGATGAGCCGAGGGCATATTTTTCCAAGCCTCCGCTGCCTCTCTGTGCTCTTCGCAAGTGTGCGTGCCCCACTTCGCCATGTCCAGTTCATCAATATTCTCCAAGAGCACGTTGCACATATGACAGAAGTATTTCGCGGAGTGACTGCCAAACCCAGCAACCTGTCTTGCGGCGGGGAGATCGCAGACGAGCGGAACCAAAGCGCATCGGACCAATCGGCCGCCCACGTACTTGGAGGTGCGAGAGTAGTAGACGCCGGGGTTCCACAACTCGAGCAGTTCGTCGACAAGAGGCCGTAGGAAGTGATTCATCTGCCAGTCCGTCTTCGGTTTCCCAGGTCCGGGTATGACGCCCACAAGATACATGTTTTCTGGACGATATCGGAGATGAGGCGGGAGGTTTAGGCAGTACATGTAGATCGCGGTGACCGACACAGATTGTTTGGCAGTCTTCGACTGAAACGGATTGAACCCGTCCACGGCAAGACCGAAGATGAGCCTGGCTTCTCCTGGTGGTGCATCCACGAAGCGAGTACCATCCGGCATCACGAGCTCCCGGAAGACTGGGGCGTCCCAAAGATCCAACATGATGTCCCGAGCCTTTCCCTGGGCGCGCTGGAGCATATCGTCCATGATATCCTCCAACTTGTCTCTGGAGAGGAGCCGCGCCAACCAGTGTTTCATCTCCTGATACAGGAATTGGCGGAGAGGGAAGGAGAATGCGCGGCCACGGATCGTCCTAGAGCGCCACAGATGAGCACCGCAAGGCTTACTGCGAGGCGTCAGTTGATACGAGCAGGTCTGGGGATAGGGTTTCGGGTAGATGGCGTAACAGGCGGGGCAACAGATGTAAGGACGGGTGACAGGATCCAGATCGAAACGTCCAAGGATCGTGCGGATGTCGGTGGGGAGCGAGTCGGGCGAAGCAGTCTGCTCGAGACCGTTCGAGGTACCTATCGTGACTCGTACGAGTGCCCTCAAAGCGATCAGGAGAATGCGAGTCGCTCTGCGGGGTACTCTGTAGATGACGTGAAGCAACACCGCCGTAACATGATGGACAATGACGACGGGATTCGTCAGATGAGGCTGGACGAAGTGGCGACCTGTGCGCATGTCAACGACAGTGGTAGACTGATCGAATACTGTATACGTACGCGAATCAACGAAGGCTGTCCCGGTTTGCGCGCACAAGTTCACAAGCTCTCGCTGCCTCAACCATTCACGTTCCTTGTGGAGTTGCATGCGGACCCACTCCTGGCGTAAACCTGCGAGCAATTCCGAGCATCGCTCACCGTCCGCACTAGATAGACACGAGGAGGAAATGGCTGAAAGCGTGGTGTGCATCATGGATAGCCAGTCTTCCTGCTCGAGGAACTCTGCGTTCCCATTGGCCTGGGTGTCCAAAGCGTGTGGCCCTGTGTTGAGGTCGCCCGGATCTTCGATGTCCACAGCTTCGTAACCTGCCATTTCTGTAGGGTTACAGGCAAACGATAATGAGCCGCTGAAAGCGAACGTATGGATCCGTTGATGTATACACGCCTCAAGGAAGTGAAGGTCGCCGTCGATGGTGGTTTCCGGATTAGGTTGCCCGACATTTGTAGCCGATGCGTGCGGACGTGTGGTAGATGATTCCGGGAAGGGTAAGTTCTCGTCTCGGCACTCCGCATTGGAAGGTAAACCATGCGGTGGAAGCTGAACAGCTGGATGAGCACCTGCCACTGAGGTCTCTCGGACGCGCACGTGGTCCGTGGCAACAGAGGAAGGCGGGGCTGCGGGCTGGGCAACTCTCCGAGGAAGAGCGGAAGAAGGGCGAGTATAGGTCAATGAGGGAACTTCTTGAACAGGCGTTGATAAATCCGGAGAGGCAGATGGATTGCGAAGGTCCGGAAAAGCGTCGTTGTGAGCCTTTTTGCGGGATCCTGACGGTAGGGCCAGCGGTGTTTCATCCAGATCGTATCCGTCGCCATGAGATATCTCTTCGCGCCGTGCCTCTTTAGCACGTCGGCGAGCAGAACGCTCACCCCGGGCTACTGAATGTCAGCGTTGTCTCTCAGGCAGACACGTATAACCCACCTGCACGCTTCACGGGATGGAAAGAGTTGTTCAGTCCATCCTCTTCCAGGTCAAGGTCCATAGTTGCTGTGTAGAAGCAGTATTAACGGACACGGAAGTCTCAACACAACTGAAATAAGCTATACGTACCGCTACGCTTATGTGTTCTCGAACCTCCCGGCAGCAGATAGCGCACTTGAAGACAGGACAAATCCCGCACCCCGATGTCTCCAAGCGACGCAGACTCATTCAACGCAGTTCGGCGAAACGGATCGTAGTGCACGACTGGCCTGATGTGGGACAGACGTGGTATCAAGCGACGGTGCTCGAGAGTCCAGAGAATGTCAGAAATCTTCCAGTGGGAGTCAACACCTGCAGCTAGATGTTTGAAACGGAAGACATGCACGCGGTGCGAATAGGTGACTCACCGAGAGCAACTGATGCCCTTCCCACGCCCATAACGAAGACCGTCATGCTTGCGCTGCTCAAACGGCGTTGAGTAGCCACTCGTTCATCCGTATGGGGGCGGCGGCGTATCGCAGGATGCAGTCCTGTCAATTCTCAGTTACAGCTGCTGCTAGATCGACGGCAGGACTTACCGATCGACAATCCTCGAAGGAGTAGATAATCCATTGCAACGACTGCGCCGAGGACAGGGAAAGCCCAAGAGTCATACTCGTTAAGCCCGCTTGCGATGAAAGGTATCGCTGAGATGAGAAGGAGTACAAGAATACCGATCAAGAGATCGCGGCCAGCCTGCAGAAGGGCACGATATCGAGCATCAAGTCTTGCTAGTGCTCGCCGACGTGCCTTCAGCAGGAACCTTTGTCGAATCAACCGCAAGCGCTCCATGGCCAGAGAGGTGGCCGTGTTCGCGGATCGGTATACTCAGAGGAGAGGGCAGTTCATTGACATGAACGTTTCGAGAGGAGGAGGCCGGCTGTGTGATAGACAACTTGACCATGATTGCGCGTCGTCGCCATTAGATCTGATTGTGGGTCCAGCCTTAGCGCGTGGGGACCTGGCTCGCATACTTGGACGTCTAGATGGACCATCAAGGCATTATGTCATCACGCATGAAAGTCCATGCGACAATATTCGCGACACAGGCCAATCAACGCAACGACATATATAGGACAATGTCGTGTACAGTAGCCAGTTTCCTACGGACAGGGGGTTCGATGTCGGGAGTATGACGAGGACTCCGCTCATGCACTTATATGCCCGACCTCCATCGCAGCCGCCGCGGTCCGCCTAGCGTTCTGCACATACAACAGCAAAGCATCCAGCACAGCGCCATTCGCCTGAATGGCGGGGAAGATAAACAAAGGGGAGTCCGCGGCGCCGAACACAGGCGAAGACCCATCTAGCTCGACATCGAGGATTCCTTGAAGCATGGACAGGTCCTGGATGACCGCGCGAAGCATGTTCTCGCCCCGGATGAGTGCATTGATCTCCGCACATGACTTCACAGGCTCTGCGCAGCGATGGAAGATGTGGCCTTTCTCAGCCCGTACGTTCTCGATGGCGGCGAGCAGGGTAGTAGAGAGGGTGAGGGCGACACGCAGCTCCCCGCGAATGTGCTCGAATGAGTCCAGCACCGCGAGTCCAAAGAGGGCGGCAGCTCGGTCGAATGGGAGCGGTACCACATCCTGGATATAATGCCCGGTGGCATCGACGTGTTCCAAGAGCGACAACGCGACCGAAATAGTGTCTTGAACAAAGGCAGCTCTACTGCCGGGTCAGCGACGACTAAGTTCTGACACTTGCACTACTTACCGACATACGCCTAGCTCGACCTGAATGAGGAGCCGGTACAGCGCTCGGGCAACAATCGCAGACGTCTGAGCGATCTCCATCAGCGCCCGAGGATCTCCAACAACCGTGGGGCCTTCTGCCTCTCTGTCCAGCAGTGAGAGGAGGTCGCCCAAATCCATACCGGCGTCGGCGGGGGGGGCGAGTAGGGAAATCGACGAGATCGCTTGTGCTGTAGGCGCATACTGCACCGCTTTCTTGAGGAGGACTTGTCGGTGGAGCAAGAGATCGTGGAGAGACGTGCGAGCCGCTTCGTGGGGTCCGTCACCAGACGCGGGGCATAGAAACGCGAGCGCATTGAATGGGGGCAGGAGGCATACAGCAGCGGCATTGACATCCCACAGGGACGTCAAGGACGCTTGAACGTGGGGATGGTCGAACTCCAGCGGGAGGTAGTGCAGATAGATACGGAAGATGATACTGGGCACCATGAGGAGGGACAAAGGGATGGCAAGGACGCCTGCCGCGATTGTCAAAATCGACGTGAGGAATCGCATGTGGGTGAGGAAGTTCTGAGTATACTCGTGTGAGAGATGGTGATCCTCAAGAGGCAGACTGTCGAGCGTACCTGTCGTGGAGAAGTTGAAGATGGCGGTGGAAAGGACAAAGCGACACGCGCGTTAGAGGGTTCGTGATATACCGGCGTCTGGAGAGTCGACATGTGCGAGCCC
The DNA here is from genome assembly GCA_022592435.1 of Cerioporus squamosus. Lineage (NCBI taxonomy): Eukaryota > Fungi > Basidiomycota > Agaricomycetes > Polyporales > Polyporaceae > Cerioporus > Cerioporus squamosus. The sequence continues at coordinate 48,474 of JABYQS010000133.1, read as the reverse complement.
GCGACAAGGCGCGACCTCCTCGTGCCACCGTATATCATCCCGGACTGATTATCATGAAATCTGAGAACGTTCTCCAGGCGTGTACGCAGTGGATTTCCGGTACCGGTCGCGTGGAACTCTCAACGCCGTCCGATATTTCATTGCTTCCTGCACGACCTCGCCATTGAGCATGCAAGCGCGTACCATTCAAGGGTCGGTGTCCTGTTCATGTACGACGAGTCCGTCACTACAACCTCAGTATGTTTGATGGGTAGCGCCAGCTGAAAACCAGCAGCGGAGGCAACGAGCACCACCAGACCTGGGAGATCGACACTCCTCAAAGTGAGGCAGCCGTAAGTGGACCTGTCCTAGGTAACGTCCAGGCCCAGGTCGGAGCTGAGGGCAGACCATTCGCTGTCTAGAAATGGAGAGCGGAAGGACATGTTGGGGACGTGTGGGGGACGCAGGCCGGAGGAATGATGCGCGCGGGGACGGTACACAGGCTGGAGGAATGATGCACGCGGCGTGAAGGATGATGGTGGTGTGATGGACGAGCAGAAAAGTGTCGCTATAGGCGGAGAGCACGATGCTGCTAAGCACGTCCCTAGCAATCACATAGTTGACGAACAAACCGCTACATTTGCATCGTCGACGCAAGGCCGCAGCCTCGCAGCGCGAGTATCAACGATGTGCGAGGCTGGGCATCGACGAGGCATATGAATGCAGTAACATGGCGAGCGCCATGGATAAAGGATCATTGCGGCCCTCGATTGAGCACCGAACATACGTATGCATTCTCTGAGACCACCAAGAGATCCCATTAAATAACAGGAGAGAAGAAACGAAGGCCGGGGGGACTTACCGCGATTAACAGCTACTTCTTCGTCACGGAGCATGCGGATGTTGCCACGGCGATAGCCTCTGCAAGCGGCGACGCACCGCGCTGGGCCAGAGCGGGACCAAATGATGTGTAGAGACAAATCTCGTCATAAGACGGGCGCATGCGTCCCAGGGAAGCGCCAGCAGTCGCCATGCTGGGTGACGGGCGGGAGGTCTGCGGGAGAAGTTCGGAGACGGAGACATGGTCAGGAAGGGCGGGGATGTTACTGGATGCGCGGCGGTCGAGGAGAGACGGCTGCTGGGGGAGCACGTTTATGGCGGCGGACATGATGGGCCGCAGGATTGGACGCGTTTGAGATTAGGTTGAAGGATGCGCGACGCGTCCGGGGCTCACCGAGAGCTGAGGGCGGCAGAACGACCAGCGCGTCGCACGCATCGTCGAGGAGAGGAGGGAAAAAGAGACGGAGGACGGGGAAGAAGAGCAGGCTAAGAATAAGTCATCATCGGGAACCTGCAGACGCGGTGGGGACAACGGTAGACTCTATTGAGACAGGATGCGGGCTGAAAAGATGAGGATGCAATGATGTTCGAGCGAGCTAATGCCACTTGCCTGAATGCCGTACTTAGACACGTCGCAGGAACGTACTCGTCCAGATGTCGGTCGGCATGACCTGACAAGCTGATACCACCGCACGAGGTCACTTCTGCGAACGAGCGAGTTAATATAGTCGCACCTCCGCTGAAAATTGACTTGCCTCTGTCCATACACATAGTGCTTGCATCCGGACGCTTCATCCTGCCTGAGGAGCAAGGTCGCTGCGCCGGCTGCTCCAGTCTCGTCCGCCGACGTCTCGCGCAGAGGATATTGATCAGGCACGCGCTCATCATGCAGCTCAGGCCACATCACCGCTCTGCTCAGAACAATGGCTGGTGTCCGTCCACGCGATGCGACTGAGAGGTGACCGGTTATGACTCCTGCTCCAGTCATATCCGCCGACGTCTCACAAGGAGGGAGTCGATCGGACAAACCATCACTGCAGGGAGGTCACAAACAGTTGCTTCACGTCCTGGGGATCAAGAGCAAGTGGCAAGTGTTCGTCGATCGCCATGGCGGGATTGGGGGTAAGTAGAGGACTGAGTACTGAGTACTGACGCGGACGGAGCTGGGAGGAGCGCTAATAGAGATCGTCTGTCGTGCCAGGTCGTGCCAGCGAACGGCACAAACAAACACAAACACGATAGAGCGAGCACAGGTCGGCGACCTGACGTCATGATTATTATTTGATAATTATCTACAGGAGGCTTGAAACTGATACTCAGTACTCAAGTACTCAAGCTTCAGTACGTCAGGACGTCACGAAACACTGTGCGCACGCTACTCGGTAGTGTAAACTACTTATGTCGACGGAACACGACCGCCCACGCGCTCTCACGGTCTCCGGATCGGGGACGGTCTAGATCTGTCGACCCGGGCCACCTCGTACTCAGCGCTGCGAGGCGTCGGCGGACGGATGAAAGGGAAGTATACCCGACGTACGTAGGGCTATAGGATACGAATTGGGCGTGGTCTTCGGCGGCGTGACCGGAGCTAAGAGTTCTAGGAATCTAGGAATGTCACAGGAGGGCAAATACTTTCTGAGCGCATGATTCCAAGACGCGTTTTCGTCGAGTTCGAATCTTGGCTGGTGTTCTGTTCACCGATATCTCCTCCACTCCCGCATCGGTCAACGCAGTGTCCTTGTTGCTAAAGGTTCTTCACATGGCTGTCCGCCATATGACGATATCTACAGGTTTCGGTGTGGATGAGCAGTATCCCTGCGTCTAACCGTCATTGAGCCCTCGGCGAGCAAAGGAGCATTTTGCGGACGGCTCACATTGCTGAACGCCGACAGGCCCCACCCAACGAAGACTGCCAAGCCCGCCAGGCAGAGTGTAAAGACAAAACATGACCTGAAAGACATCTTGACGAGTTATCAGTACAGCGCGTGAGAGAGATTGTCGGGGTCCACAAACAATTGCCTTTGCTTTCATCATCCCACCGGATGAAGAGACGTCTGAGTGCGTTAGTTTGAGAAGCGAAGTGGAAGTGGAGTATGGAAGCCACACACTGAGCTGTTTCTTGTGCCACAAGAACACTGTGTAGGGAAGTTCCTCGCAAGGCGCGGTGGCGATAAGGTATTGCTTCTGGTTGCAGTCATAATGTGCCTGTCTTGCCATCAGTATCTGAGTGCGCAAGAGCCATCAGCCACCAACATCGACAGAGAGAATCAGACGATGATCTGATGTAGTCAGCTCCTGAGTACAACACAGGACAATTCGCCAAAAGACGTACCAGTGTGCAGGAGTGTCTGGACCTTCCGACCTGTCTCGATATCCCAGATGTTCACCTCCCCAACGGTACTTCCTCCAATAATTGCCTTGCCGGACTCGATGAACTTGACCGGCGTAGCACGTTTGAATCCCACTTCGTGGCCGAATGCGCGTACAAGATCTCCGGATCTGAGGGAATAAAGTCCGAACCCCGATAGTGGGTTTGCCAACGCGAGATATTCGCCGTCAATGCTCACGTCCGCCCTCGCTCTGTAACACTGAGATAAGCGGAAGGGATGTATAGAATGGTATGGAACTTGCACGGGCTTGTCATCCTTCCTGTCCTGGAGACACTTCCATGTCCTCGCATCGAATATCCTAGGTTCCGATTGTACTGTCAGCTTTAGTGAGGTTTGACGAGGCGAAACATCGCACCGAACTCCATGTTCCATATACACAACCGCTAACCGCGTGTGCCGCGGTAAAGTTATCCAGTGAAGGTGCGCTATCGATACTTCCTCCTCCTGAGAGCTCGTTGGTGGTTCTTCCACCTCGTGGTGCAGCAACCAGCGTCCTACTTCGGGTGTCATTTGCAGAGGCAACCGAGACCGGAGTGCCACTTGCCGTCTGCGTGCCAATCCCATACTCGGATATCTCGCCGCGATCCAGAAGCTACGCGGTTTTCCAATATTGCAATGGCTTCTACCGGCGATGTGTGTATGACCAACCCTTGGGCGCGTATTGTTCTCTGTATGGCTGGTGAGATTGACGAAAAGCACGTACAAGAGAAGACTCACAGGGGAAAATGACAAACACACCACATACCCGTCGAGCATACCGCACAGCAGATGGTCTTCCCGATTGGGCATCCAAGCGAGGCACAGCGCATAACTACTTCCATGATATCGGTGTAGAAGTTTGCGGCTCGCAGCTTCCCAAATACAAATCTTGTCGTCAGTAGCTGCTGTGGCCAAATAAGTTGCGCGGGGACTGAAGGAGATCACAGTGATGGCCCCGTTGTGACCGCCGGGCAAGCGAGCTAATTCAGCGTACTCCCGGGACATGAGAGGAATGGTGCAGAATGGTTTGAGACGGAGGGCACGAGGAGGGCATGATGACCATGACACAGCTGTACATGCACATTGGGCGTCGCTGGATGGCCGGCCCGCTAGCTCCGAAAAATGGTCTGCCGCTCTTCACAGCGCTCTTCACACGACAGTTCAAACGTTCACCACTGCATGTAGCCTGGAGACAATATCCAAAGTAGGAGCTTCTGTTTTGTTGTGACGAGAAGACAGACAAACTAATATCCTGCATCAACAAGGAATGAGGACAAAGACGCATTTCCAGTGGCATATAAAATCTGCCGCACTGCGCACCCTCCCGTTACGCTAACCTCCCCACACACGAGTGCGCCACACACTATTCCAGTCCAGCCCGTCACCATGGACCCAGTCTTCTTCGCCGCTGGAATGCTAATCTACACGCTCATCCTCGTCTGGCTGCTACGTTCTGCTGGTCAGAACAATACATTGTCTCACAACCACCATCCGGCTGGCGCTGCGCGCCAGGTCGGCAGGGCGCCTCCTACGATCGAGAGGGTCTTTCCTGGGTAAGTGCTTTATGCGCAAGAGTGTAGTCGCAGACACTTACTCGTTTTCGCACAACAGTGTCGAGGAACCCGGCAACGTCCAAAACTTAAACAGGAGAATGCGACAGCCGTCGCGCTCTAGGTCGCGCTCGCGCGCCCCATCGCTTGTCCCTCCGCAAACAGCTCGCTCCAGGTCTCGTACCCGCGCACCGTCTCAGCCTGTACGTAGACCTCGTTCTCAGACGCGCGAGTGCGATGCCTCTCCGGCTCAGGTGCAAGTTCAAGCCGTTCCGTTGTTGCCGACGATCTCTGGCTCATCCATCTCCCCTTCGACCATCCCCTCGGTGTCTTCTTCCTCCGCCGATCCATCGGGACGTCGCATGACTCTGCCCAACCAGCCCGTCGTTGAGCCACCCCGCATCTCTCAGTTCACCGCCTTCCGCGAGGTTCAGCCCATCATCCGCGAGGACACCTTGTCCATGAGCGGAAGTGGCAAAGGCAAAGCCCCGTCCCTTTCCGCCTCCACCATTCGCGGCGTGAGTACGTCCATCCCACCCTCTTCTGTGGGCACCTCGACTTTGGCGCAGAACTTCACTACCCTGTCACTGAACAGTCGCGCTTCGAAGACGCGATCTGAGAAGCAATCGACTCCAGGTCCCTCCCATGTGAAGGATGAGGATAACGACTACAATCCGTTTGTGCCCCGTACGCCGGTCTCTTCTGCCTCCAACCCGCGTCGTGGTGGTTCGCCCGCGTCCGGCACGTCTCGCCGCACCTCCACGCCCCAGCGGACCCCCGGCGCTCGTGCGCGCACCGCGTTCCCCATTGTTGCTCGTACCCAGGACGGCGTTGCGATCCGCAGGTGCGATCGGACGGTTCCACAGAATAATGCGGATCCCGTGGTCACCCGCTGGTACCAGAGCGATGAGATCGCGGACGAGATGCTGTGGGCAGCCCCCGACCTCACACACGACCGGGAACTCACTCTCGGTGACTTGTACTACCATCGCCTCCCGCTTCAGTCCCAGTTCTGGCTGTGGTCGCTCGAAGATGGAGAGAAGCAATGGGTGGAAGTCAAGTGCGGCTACATGCGTGAAGATGGCCGGTATCTCATCACAACCAAGGTCGATCACCTCCCGTCTTGGGTGCAGCGCGACGCCTTCCGGCGTGCGCAAGAGTGTATGTCCCTCCCTTTGTATCCTCTTACAGCGACATGAGCTTACGACATGTCTAGGGCTTGACTTGTGATCTGACAGATGCGTCTCTGTCTCGGAACCATTGACTTGCGCCCTCATCGCATCATTCCAATACCCCGTTTTCTAAGTCTCCTTCTCTAGTTCTCTTGCGCCGTTATTGTCACCGTTATGTACCCTTATGTTCTCCATCTCCCATTATGCTCCCCATCTGTCGTTATGTCTCCCTGTTTTCAGTCGCCGTTATATCCCGTCCCCGTTGTTTATGTTTGCCCTTCCATCTTCTCTTATGTAATCCAAATAGTTCTGTTTTTGTCGTCCGACCCTTGTACCATATATCTCCACAAATATTGATGATCGCATTCCTCTATCCTGAGTAGCGCATTCCGAGTGCTGAAGAATGTATGCGAAGAGGCTCATCAAGCGCAGGCTCATGAGCTGTGTTGTCGATACGAGGGCCAAATAATGATTATTAATATCTATGCGTGGCGGTAGTACACATGAGGAGAGGAGCGCGTCCGATGAGCCGTAGAACGAAACCGATAATGATAGTCCCTGCCGAACCTCATCCTTCGCTAAACCACAACGGAGGCGGGCAGATCCAGCTCGTGAACATCACCAGCCCCGACAGCGGCGGCCACGGGGCGTCTTCGAACAGGGACAGTGAAGCGCACATCCCTGTGGCCCGGACGCTTCAGAAGGCACGTCTGACCATCCCTCAACACAAACTTCTCGTGCCCTGGTAGAATTTCGTCCTGACGCTGACCGAACGCAACGTCGAGACTGGTGACACGTGCTGAACCGGAACCAAGCCAGGGTCTGTCCGGATCGGGGACAACCCATAGCTCGAACTTGAAGGGAGAGTTGACTGGCACTCCCGTTCGAGTATCGACGAAGTCCAGGCAGTATTCCCGTGCATCGAAGCAACCGGGAAACAGCCGGATAGAATAAGACGTGTGTGGTATAGGGCGGAGGAAGACGTTGCGCTCGGTGCGCCGAGGCTTAAGCTGGAATGGCGTCCTTGAGCTACAGGCTCACCGGAAGGAAGTAAGGAAGGAACACATACCCCCGTAATAGTACTAGAAGGTAGATTCAGTGCGGACCGCACATTGTCCATCACATTCTCCAAGCTGCCTTGATGGCCCATGCATTTGGCCAACTTCGAATCGAGCCATGTGCCCAGCTCGGCGCGGTTGCCTCGATACTTCGTCGTCCCTAGCGTGTAGATGTCGAAGTCGTTGCGAGGTTGGAACCAGGGATACTGTTCGCCAATCATACGTAGACAGACGTCGCGCCAAGTTTCGCCGGCCGATGTGATTGGTATGGCTTGAGTGGAGGGTGTGGCGACGGCGGAAGACCGCTGAGAGCGGTAAGGTGCATATCGGCTGACACCCTACCCATTCAGACATATTAGTGGAGATAGCGGACAGCATGGCAAAAAAAATGTACCTTGAGCACAAATTCACGCCGAGATGTCATGGATGGAGGGGGGGGGGGGGGGGGGGGGGGTAAGACAGTGAGACGGGGATGGTAGAGGTTGTGGGGGAAGTTCGAACCAAGCTTAAGCCGTCTGATGTAACCAGCTCAGACGCCCTTGGTCACGCAGGCCGACATGTGTGATATGTCACAGCACTGCGATTGGTTGCGCACTATCCTTGGCACTAGGTGGGCGGCCCGAATATACCCGTTATGTAGCTTGAGCAATCCAAGTAACAGTTTCAATTACTTCATCATCGGAAATCAACGACCTCGGATACAGATTTACTTATACGACGGAATAGAGGGAGCAGAATTCAGAGCGATGGACAAGGGCATTACACGACTTATGTACATGCAAGCGAAGGATACAGCGGCCATGACCGGAACAGATCCTCCTAGGAGTCGGAGTCCTACTCACTGTCCGAGGGGACTCCACCTGGCTTGCGCCCCATGGCCCGTCGATAGTTCTGGACCTGTGTCCCGTAGCGCAGGTGGCCAAAGGTCCAGTGCTTCCCTCCGGGCATGATATCGGGCACTTCGAGCTGCTTGTCCTTTCGGCGGACATGCTGATGGTAGTGCAGTGGGGGAGGAGGAACACTCTTCTTCAACGGCGTCCGCCGCACGTGACAGAGATGGTGCCATGGAAGGCGCCATCCAGGAACGAGGACGTCGCCAATCCAGTAGGCACCCAGATGAGGTGGCTGGATGGCTGTCACCACGAAGGGGACATCGGGGCGGTGTAGATGCTGCTGACCGTGATCTGTGACGGTGATGGAAAAGATATTCCCGGCATCGACCGCCCACTCCTGGTCAAGGACAGACCCTGCGGTAGTGGTTGTCTCGACGTTGACAAACGACATGCCCCAGACCGCAGCCTGCGTTGCGATGCGCAGACGGTCTCCGGGCTCGTTCATATCTTCGTCCCATATGTCGTCAAAGTAGATGTCTGCCATGCGTTGCTTGCGATGGAGGCTGGCGGAGGAGCCCACAAGCCAGCCATGGCGAGGCACGACGCGCATGGGAGCGCCCCTGGAGTTCGCGTCAGTCAAGCGATATCATCGCAATCACCTGGATTCTTTGAAGTCAAGCGTACCGCAGATTGTAAGGCATTTTGCCGCCCTATATAAGCATTAGGTCAGCGGGACCTTGGCGAAGGCGCAGACGAGCGGTACGTACTCACCAGTAGGCTGAGTGAAGTTGTGGGCAGGGTCGACGTCGACGCCGATTCCTGGCTTCATACGGCACCGCGTCGTTGTCGCGGCTATATACTTGTCAGACTTATTGATAGTTCCAGGATTGGCCAGCTCCGCAGCATACTTCGCGACTTCCCTTAGTTGCTGACTGAGATTCAATAGAGGTCACGGTGGGGTCGGCCACAGTAAAGGAGCAGTCCGGTGATGCAGCTATCTCGCTTCGCCGTCGTTCGCATGAGAAACCCATAGAGTAGTCCATAAGGCTCCTGTGCAGCTGTGGGATTGACGGCGTGGTACCGGTCCCGGTAAGTGGGAACATCCGTACTGTCGAATAGATAAGGGAGATATAAGCTTGCCTTTCACCAGCTCAACGAGTCCGGCTCCCTTCGAGTCCAACTGTCGCAGCCCGAAGGTATGTCGCAGCCCGAAGGTATGTCGCTAGGCTCCCTACCCACCGCCACTGGATCTAATCAATGCGCATTTTATAGTCAACAAGATGGAAGCGGCGGAGACGTTCGCCGATGCGTTGCTCCGTCACTGCGAGCAGCGCTTCAAAAGCGCGAACTATACACCACGGAACCGCTTCGAAATCTACACCCTCGGGTTCGCTGCTGCCAACCTGCGCGAGAATGCGACCTACGAGGAGCTGGAGAAGTATATAGCCAAGATGCACGGTCGCTTCCTCAAGGCATCCGGAGGCGACGAGAGAGAGATGATGCGCAAGATCGAAGCCGTTCTATCGCTCCCTGCAGATCACATCACCGGGGTAAGCTCAATATTAGTGGATTGTTCAGCAGTGCGGTGGATGATAGCGCTGATATGTCGGCACAGGAGCGACCCAGGGATGCAAGACTATACAAGGTTCAGCGAATTCCAGGTACAAAGTACAGCCTCCGACTGTTCCCCGGGTCGTCGATCGCACGTGAATGGTGCCTGGAGTTCATCAATACGCGCAACCAGAAGGCCATTCTCACGCCGCCCGGCACTACAGTGTGGCACTGCCCCGACCCCGACTGGGCCGAAGGGGTGGGCTACAACCGTGTCTTCTCCCTGGAGACCACGTTCGGTCCCTCCCTCCCTGGCCTTACCATCACGGCGGAGAAGTACATTCTCCGGGATGGGGAGAAGTGCTATATCCACATGCCGGCGCAGGGCCAGATCAAGACCAAGAGCGTCGAGTTTACCGTACCTCGTCGTCCTCCCCACACCCCCCCTTCCCTTCCCGACGGCCATCACTATCAACTTGCGTTTACGTAGGGAGTATGCGGTATATGTAGCGTTGCGAATGTACGATAGAATAGGTCTCCAGATTCATCTACGCTGTCAGACTGCATATTAACCACCTGCGTCGGACACCAGCCAGCACGTAGCTGCAGCCTAAGCGCCGCCGACGGCAGTGGGCGTTCCGAAACTCCTTTGTCTTCTGGCCTTCATCCTCCTCCTCCCGCGTAGACGTCGACGGCAATCGGACCGCGCCCAAGATCTGATCTCTGAAGATCCGAAAGCACTTGCAGGACGACATAGGACATAGAAAGCGCTTGCAGTGGTATACTCAGTACTCTCCGTGTTGGCACTGCTCGCTCCTAGCTTACAGCCACGACCAGCCGCCACTCCTAAGTTTCCTTCAGTTCGCGGCGACCATGCATTCTGACGCTCCGGCAGCGGTAGCTTGTATACTGGTACTGATATTGATATGGGCCAAATTCCGTCACCATCGAGTCCGCGTTCCCCATTCAGTGCATCGTACCTACACCGCAACGGCCACTTATATCGCGGAGGCCGTTGTGCAGCCGTCGCAAGCCACGCATCTTGTCTTCCCAGCACCTTCAAGGCAATTGCGTCATAATGCGGTGCCAACGATGCTCATGGGCAGCGCAAGTAAGTCCGCACAGTCTTCAGTGTCTAGTCCGCTGTCCTCATGGCCTTCGCAGCCCACAACTCATCGCCAATGATACAGGCAATAGATCAAGCCAGCTCGATGTGAATCGGTCATCAGACGGAGGGCGCACGATGTCGGAAGCCGCGGCAGGCCGCGGTCTGTTTCCTCGTCATCGAGTTCTTCGAGTTGAACCCATCCCTGTCGTTCCTCTTCACTCTGCCGCTGCAGATCGTGCCCCGCCGCCGCCGATCCACCCGCCGAGCCCTGCTCCGGTCGCTGGTTCTTCACGTTTGATCCTTGACGACTCTGCGCCATCTCGTTCGCCATCCCCACTCACGCCACTGTCGAGCCGATCATCAAGTCCGGGTGTCCCGCAAGTAACACTTGCCCGCACCTTTTCCACACAACGTGATGTACGTGTCGTCTTGCATCCATGCTATGCCAGCTGACTCTTGAGTATGTGCGTAGTTCATACTTTCGTTGGAACGACAGGGCCACGTGTCGGGGACGGTCATGGAGAACGGCAAGGAAGTCCCGGTTATGACCCACTGGTGGGAGACCCAGTCCGACGCTCCCATACAGCATCCATTGGACCTCACCTGCCGTCCGGAGCTTCGGGTGGGCGACCTGTTCCTGCACCGGACTCCTCACAAACCTCAGATGTGGCTTTGGACCACGAGTTCCGAGGGTACTCTGGAATGGAAGTTCGTGTTCAAGGGGCATCAGCGTGAGGACGGGCGAAGGCTCGCGCTGACTACCACGAAGGAGCATCCGACTTGGCTCGAGGCAGGCTGGTACGCCAAACTTTGTCGGAAACAGGGTGAGTGCAACCGATGTTGATATCTGTGCATCTGTCTGACACACTCATTCATAGGACGGTCGTAGAGAGGGGGTGCGCACCTCGGCCAATGGGATGGCAGAGGACATGGTGCAAGAGCGAGGAAGCCCAGTAGCTCTCACTGAACGATAGCATTTTCCTACAACGATATCTCAGACTTTATGATCTACTAGTTTTTGAATGCATGCGGGGGAGGTTGATGCCCAATACGCCTTCGCTCGCGAACAAACCAGCCAGCCCGAAGCCGACATCACTAACTGATGCGGTGAGCTTGAAGTACGTACCAGCGAGATCGAGGCCGCCCGAGTGTGCATTGCGGATATCGAGAACTTCTGCGCCGAGGCTCGCGGGGAGGCCAATGCGTGTGGTGCAGTCTACTAACGATAGCCGGGCCAACGAGGCTCAGAAGCAGCGCACGGGGCCCAGTCGGAGCAAGCATGGGATGAGGCACACGGACAGAGGAACTCTGCAGGCGAGAAAGAGCATTGATACTACTACACAGATGGGAAGTGAGGGATAGGATACGACTCGGATGGTGCAGCGCACGAAGTCTGACATGTGACAGCTCAGTCTACACAGCTGCGGATCACCCGGTTAAAAATGGACACAATATCAGGAAATGGCGACGTACGATATTCAGTCCCAGGTCCGGTAAAGAACGACATCGAGCATGACTTGAAGGCGCATGTTACGAAGATGATGCTTGGACTTGCCATCGTTGAGCACGCGCACGCAGTCAAACCAATCCACAGCGTGAGCGAAGCGGATCTCGTAACGAGCATTCCAAACACCCTGCACTCTGTCGTAGGTGACAATGTTGACAGCGAGTTGAGACTTCCGGGATCATCAGACAGATCGACGCAGATCCACTCCACCGCATTCAATAACTCACCTCGTCGCATCGCAACAGCACCGTGTCGTCCACCACGCGAGAGACGAGGAGACCTTGTTGCGTGTTGAGTGTATTACCAGTCGACGGATCGTACTTGCAGATGACGAGGCCGTCTGCCAGAAGGGATGAGCCATATGAGTGTAGCGAGAGGGACAGGGAACTCACAAATGTCTGGCAGCAACTCAGATACGCTAACTTGAGCCGGTTCATCGGTGTATTGAACCTGTTCATCAACTGAACAGGTCAACGTGACGCTGCCGTCGACGGTCATGAAGAGAGATGTCGGTTGAGTCCTGGTGCATGATAGCGTGGTCAGTCCATATTAGAACTTCGAGCGTAATGCGAGATGCTCCTTACTGTGCCATGTTAGGATGTGGACGCGAGATCGCGACTGAGACAGTTGCGAGCCATATTCCGACACCGGCAGAAGATGCATAACGAAGGTCTTTGGTTGCGCGCGAGAGGTCAAGACTGAAAGGATGGGAAACCAAAGTGAAGATGGACTTCGGAGCAGAGCTTTGTAGCGCTGAGTCCGCACCAGGTCCGCACTTCCCTCATGTTCTCGGCGCTCGCAGCTGCACTTCACGGTTTTCTGTTCAGCTCTCGTTCACTTATCTCAGCTTCCTCCCCTCGCACTGAAGTCATGAGCCTGTCTGGTTGCGCCTCGCATGCAGATCGATGGCCACATTCCTCCTCTCTTCAGCATGCGAACATCAGCCTTTGACAAGCATGCTGCACCAATCTTGAACGGTGAAACGTACTCAAGGTCCTTTCAAATGGTCTACTGTGGCTTGGTCTGTGTTTTCGCATTCCCCTCCGTCACCGCCGTGATGTCTATACTTGGAGAACACGCTATCACAGAAGACGCATCCAACGCGGGCGACGATTCGATGTCTACGCACTGGAGCGACGAACAGGACTTCAACCTGGAGGAGGAGGATGGGGAGAGTTCCGGGCATCCCATCCACGCGAAGGATAGATTATCCCCCAAGGCAATCGAGCACCTCCTACGTATGCGGTAAGCACCTCCACAGAGCGCGAACCACAGCCCGTCTTGACCTTGTATCTCAAGCCAAGACGTCTGGGAACGGGAAGAAGAGGTCTTGCAGCAGGAGACGCAGAAGTTGGAGCTCGCTCAGTCGGTGAACGCAGCGCTGTTCAGGACCTTACTTGACATGAAACGCACGCAGGTACGGGGTGTTAGCTTCTAAATTTGTGCAGTGCTGATAGGGCTGCAGAACGTATACGATAAGCGGATGGTGCAATTGGAGGACAAGATCAAGAACATCCAGGAGAGCATCCAGGAGACATTGCGACCCGTGAAACGTTCCTATGCGGAAGCCGAAAGTAAGTACATGTGCCGCGTACAGTCTCCGGTCGCTCACGTTTATAGTAGACGCTTTTCGCAAAGAGCGGAGGGATCTTGAAGCATTCAAGGGTCAATGTGAGGAGCGACTTGATACTCTGCAGAAGTCGCTCACGAAGGCCGAGCGCGATGTCACTGTGTTGCAGTCTCAATGGAGTGTCAACAAGCGAGCATTGAACCAATTGGGCGAACAGTTGGCTCCTACGCAGGCATCGGCCGCCTCTCTCACGAAGCGGCTTGCGGAAATGGAGGAAATGGAGGCAGAGATTTGGGCCGCTCTGCAGGAGACACGGGAAGGTCTTCATGAGCTGAGGAGTAGTGGTTCCTCCGAGAGCGGTTCGGTCGGTCAGTCATAGTACTATCCCTTCTGCATGCGCTCTGACGGTACCAGGATCCAGACTTTCCGAACCCGGCAACGCTCGCGGATGAGTTGGATTTCACAGACGTTGACCCCGACGTCAATAATCATGAGGCTATGCTGCTGGTAGCCCCGAACGCCGACGGTTGGTGGGACCATCCAATCACGTCACTTAGAGGCGCTTCTACAATGTCGGTATGCACAACTCATCGCCGCCCCTGTAAGTATATGCCACTGATATGGTTCAGACATCCGATGCCAATGACTCGATCCCCACCTCTCTGCTCGAGTCCCTTAACAATGCCAGTTCCATTCCCGTTCGCTCCACGCTTATTCACCTTGCGCAGACGGGTGCGATTGAGAGTGTGGAGGAGAGCGTAGCGGATGGGTGCAACGGAGAGCAAAGCAGAAGAGCGCGGAGGAGAGAAAAGCAAGGGTGCGGCGAAGAGCGAACCCGTACTTCGCACTTTCCTGTGTTTGTCCATTTGGCTCTGACCTGTTCCAGTTCGCGCGCGTCCGCACCCGTCCGCTTCGCTCTACTCCGCGCTCCTCTGCCCCGCTCTACTCAGTGCCCGCCCGCTTCCATCTGTTTCGACACTCTCCCGTCCACTTCGCTCTGGTTCGCTTACTTTACCGCTCGGCGCACCCGTCCGCTTCGCTCTACTCCGCGCTCCTCTGCCCCGCTCTACTTAGTGCCTGTCCGATTCGCTCTGTTCTACTCTCGTCCACTTCACGCCTATCCACCTTGATTAGCGCCACGTCCATCTACTTCGCTCTGTTCCAGTCCAGTCCGCTTCGCTCTGGTCCGCTCATACTTATCACCGCTCGCCGCGCCCGTCCATTCCGCTCTAGTCCGCGCTCTTTTCCACTTCGTTCTGCCGTGCTATACTCACTCCGTGTTCGCCTCGCTCCGCTGTGCCCCGCACATCGCTCTCATCGCCCGCATCTCCGCATTGCCTCCAGACGCACCATCGGTCAGGGCCTCTGTCTATTCTAACTGCCGTAGAAAAATAGAATTCGTCGACATAAACATGGCACCACGTCGGGGCTCGAACCCCGGAGTGCAGTACACCATCGAATATCAATCACTCAAGAACCGTATGCCTTATCCCAAGAGACCATATCGCCATGCTAAGGGAAGTGTTTACCTTTTACACGGCGTATAAGTCGCAGAAGAGGTTTCCTCGCTGGCGCGTTTGACCTGTCAGAAAAACACCTAAGGTTGCATTATCCAGAAAACATTTTCCAGTGCCGAAAAGGTTCGGAACTGGAAACCTTTTCCGTCCTGATTTGTGGTAACCTTTTGCACCGCAGACAAGGCGCTTCAGAGTTGCTTATGACATTAACATTTCCGCCGCAGAAATACCACTAAGAAGCTTCGCTGCTCATTGGCGGAAAAAGCGTGCACGAGTTTTCATTTTCCATCGCAGAATGCACTCACGGAAATGGTATCATTTTCTGGCGTGGAAAAAATGTCGAAATGGAAACAATTCCCGGCTGCCTCAAACGGCGGAAAAATTGGCAATGCCCGCCGTGTGTCAAGACATTGCCTTACATAAGCTGCACCAGTCCGCATGTATTAGTGTTGATAATACTCTGTATCAATGAGACCAAGACTCAGTTCCTCGTACGCGAAGTCTATCCTGAAGCCTAAGATGCAGCCAACGGAGCGCCGCACATGGCGAGACCCAAGCTATCCAGAACTCCCCATGAGCATATCCCACCCACTCGGAACCCCGAACTGCCATGAACGATCCCGTTGGCCCGACCCCACGAATGGCACCTACAGGTCTGGTATCCCCTTGATGCGACAATCAAGAAGAACATCGATGCGACAAGGATCAACAGGGCGATGCCACGGGGAATGACTGGTCCATAGTCCGACCAGGCCATCGTAATCTTGGTACGGAGCCTCGGAAATTGCGGTTGGATGGCGGCAGATCTGTCAAGTACGCACTGGAAAGGAGGAGACAGTGAATGAGCTTAGTGACATAAGATAGGAAGTCGCAAGTGACGTACAAGGAGGACCGAGAGTACGCGTCCAAGACTATGAGGATCAGCTGCCGATATACAACAGACCACAACTTGCGAGGGCGTGAGCGGGGAGACAGTGATGCACAGGCCCAATATACAGGCGACGACGACGCCCGATGATTGCGGAGGAGTGGCGAAGCTGCAGAAGTAGTGTCGCGATTCGATCCACCAAGCGGAGATCATAATCCGCAGGTAGATGCGCAGCATGGCGGAACCGAACACCAGTGAGGGGTGCGTCGAATTGAGGTGGGTATCAGGATACAAGCGGGACACTGCGTCATGGTCAACGACATATAGCGCGGGGGTAGTGGAGTGAAGGCCAGGAATTGCGGGGGTCGATATCTCAGGATCGTTGCTGCCGAGTGGTCCTCGTGGCGACTGGGACACTGACTGCTGATTGTGGGTCGATAGCGCAGGAACGCAGGAAGATGGGGTCATGACATCGATATCCTGGCAGGAATGAGCTCCAGATGCTGCTCGAAGGTCGAAGGAACATCGCCTGCCGGTAGCTGCAGCGCGAGCGTTTGGGCACGATGTAGAACACGAGGCCGAGGAAGTTGGAGGGGAAGCGGTCAGAGCATGAGGGTCAACGGGCTCACCCGACAGGCCGTCGTTCTTACGGCGGCATTCGAGCAGTTTCGGATACTCGACCTCTACCAGTGCAGGTGATGCGATGGTGCCGGCCATTGAGTCGACCAAGCCGATGGCCGAGTCTTTGTCAGAGCTCAACGGCGCGTCTTCTTGGGTGGTCTGAGTGTCTCGAGGTACACTCGCTGGGTCGTAGGGTTCGCCGCTACAGCACGTCTTGCAGGTATTCGGGGACATGACTCCGAGGGACGCACCGCAGGACGAGTCTGTGTCGCAAACATTGGGCACGTCCTCGTGGTCTAGCGAAGTATCTCGAGCATCGTAGGACCCATAGAACGAGGCGCCATCGGCGTCCGTGCGATAGACGGCTACACTCCCGGAGGGATCGAAGCCAATATCTAGATGCAGGCGTTCGTGTGTGAATTGCACCGGCACGCGTCCTGTTTCGTCATGCAGGGACTGGAGTAAAGATTTGATGTCGGCTACACGGCAGATCGCACAACATAAGCATTAGACAAAGCGGAATCATGATATCGCTCACCGTCTTTGTCCCTAATCTCATCATGTAAATGCTGGGCAGTCTCGTCAAACTGGAACTGGAGGTTGATCACGTCGACGGAAGCGGTCTCGTATCGTGCCGTCATTGTGGCAAGATGAGAGTCTAAGAGAGAGCAGTGGTCGCGAAGGGCCTCCCTCTCGCGTGATAGCTCGGTCTGCAGAGCCTTATGAGATGCATCTACCGATAATTCCGCGCGCAACCTACATTGTCGATCTCCAGGTATTTGGCTTTGCTTCTCAGTTCTTCCAGCTCTGCGTGTATTTGCTGGCCCTCCGACTCTAGAGCGCCACGCAACTGGTCGCCCTCAGCTTGGGCATCCTTGAGCAGTTGCAATGCATACTCCTAGGCCGAGTTGAGCGATGTGAAACCCCACCCTTCAAGCAGACCGAGACGTACCTTGTCAGCGCGTAGCCAAACGATCTGTTCCTCGAGTGACCGGCATTTGAGACTATGAGCCCTCACCATCTCTTCGCGGGAGTCAGCTGCAATTTCCAGATCGATCTCATAGACCGCAAGCGTGTTCTCGAGTGAAACCTGACTCAGCTCGGCGAGTCAGAGGATCTTTCTATGGCAGTCGCGGCTACACACGACGACACTCACCATTCGTTCCTTAGCACGACCGAGCTCAACCGAGGTGTTGCGTTGAATGTCCTTCTCCAGCAACACCTCACTCTCGAGGGTGGCTAGGCGATCGTGGGCGGTATCCAACTCCGCCTTCAGGGAGGTGACCTCACGCTCCGCCGCGACGAGGATACATACCAGGCAGGGCGTGGTCTTGGGATCGACAAGGGTTCGCTCGTGACCGCAAGAAGGATGCACTATAGAGATTATATATCGGTATCGACTGTCAGAGAGCAGCAGACTCACGATGTGTGCCACCCGCGGTATCCGGATGCTGGAACGTACTATTATGAACAGGCTCGCGAAGATGTCCGGAGTCTTCGATAGTTTCCTCCATGGGCGGACTGCGAGATTGGTTGCGCATCTGAGGGTCAGTCGACAATTGCGATGGAGCAATAATGGAGGAGTATGTACACGCGGAGAGCTGAAGTCGCGACGCCACTAGCTGGACGACAGAGGGGGGCGTAGGGCCACGAGGTTGGCTGGCCTTTGTGGTCGGTCCATCGACACATGGCTCCTCTGCATGGCTTCCAACACAGACATGTCACGCCGAGGATGATGCAGTCAAGCGGGACGAGGACGTCTGCGACGAGTAGGAAGGAGTACAAGCACAAGATAGATTTTACAACACATAAGAAGATTACACCGGTACTGGATATGGGATAATTAAGAACGACTTTAGCTTCCTTGACGGGCCCCTCGGCGCTCGATCCCGGATAACCGTAACCCTAACCATCCACCTAACGCGTAGAGACAAAGAACATGACGAGCGCAACTTGTATCGTCGACTGGGTCGCGCGCAGCTGCCTCCTATTCGAGATTGTCGAGGACTAGAACTGTGTGGGCAGATCGAGGGGTACGTTGTTCTGTACGGCAACAGTCACGTAGTTGGCGGATTCCACGAGAAACCTGGCATTCCAGTCAGAGGCTTGCTCACGTCGATGAGCGTAAAGCAGGCAGAACTCACTTGCGCACCGCTCGCTCAGCTCGCTCACGAAATTCAGCATTGCCCATGTTGACCACGGAGACCATGCTGCCGCCCCGCATGACGATGAGGTCGCCCTTCCAAGGGGTGGCGTCGAGTACGTTCCGAAGGGAACGGTTGACCTCGAGATCGGCGGAGTATTGTGCAGCGACGAGGAAGCGGTGGGCGGTCCCGTCGTTGTCCTGGATGGTGACCCATGCCTCCTGAAAAGGGTAGGCATCACCGACGACATGTTCGAAGCCAGGGTAGCGGGGCACGGCGAGACAGTCGCGGGTAGGATGGGCTGAAGTCGGAACAGTCACCGTAACCGGCTCTAGCATGTTTCCACGGTAGAGAAGGCTGACGATCTTCTTGAGGGCGGGCTGGATCATTAACGAGGTGAGCAACAAAGACGCCTTTCGAAATGGGGAAAGCATTGACTTACGTGACGGCATGACAAAACTACACGGACCTTGCCCATCTCTGCCGGTACGTACGAGGAGGCTGTTCGAAGACGAAGGTGAGACGGGGGTAGATAGCGGTGGAAGGAGGCAAGATGAGAGGGAAAGACGGAGCGTGGACCGTCAGTATATGAGGGACTCCGTTTCTTTGTCCTCGAATCCACGCGCCCCTCCAGCAATGTACACGTTCTGCACGTGGAGGGATGCCTCGCGGAGAGGGGAGCTGATGTTGTGCTCAGCCTGCAGCCGTGACACATCTTTCACACGACCTTGGAGGGACGCAGATGCATCGACAGGGCCAAATAAACCATCTCCCCAGAGGACGAGGTAATCGTCGTCCCGCCGCGACGCATTGCCATTACGATGATAAGTAATAGTGAACACTGTTTTGGCGAGACTCGCTGCCGTCGTCCCCGGATGATGCCTCGTGTTTCACCCAAGTTAGGCCTCCGTCGCACCGCAACGGTCTCTAGCTAGCGATCTGAGTTCACGAGATCATTAGTACCTCGGATTGCCGACGACAGATACATTATCTGACCTTGCGCCCCGCCGCGCGACTTGCACTTGACACGTCGCAATGGCCATGACCAAAAGGCGTTTCGTCTAGCCGAGTCCGGTAAGATCGATGCGCTTCTCTACCCGTTATGGATATCGAGACGCGCATAGGTGCAGGCTGGCGCCTCCGAGCCTGACAGCGAACATCGTGACGTAGACACGGGTATCGAGCCACTGCCGTTGACAGCTCACGACCGCCACTTAGAGATGAAATCTCAAAGCACTAGGTGTGCAACAAGAAAAACCGCTGGTCGACCCGCGTGTTTCGTTTGCAAGGGTGGTTCTGATGGTCGCGGGGAGAATTGTCGATTCATAGGTTCGAGCATCGAGTCTCAGCATGTGCAGCACCTGATCACCTTGCGAGACAGACTTCAGGAACCTTGAAGAGCTTGCTGGAGGGTCATATCAAAGCTACTTTCCCAGCCAGGATCTGACAGAATCTATCCCGGGAACCACTCCACCGACGACTTTCCATGCCTACCCGAATATCGCAGAGATCCGAGAACTGCAGGTAAGACTTGGCGTGGTCATGTGGCAAGCTCTATCGTTGACCTCTGGCTTCTGGGCTTTTGGGTAGGCGGGACTGGCACCCTTCGTGCGCCCAATGCTCGTCGACATGCTTGCCCACGAGACGCTTCCCGATCTAATCCGCAGACGGCCAAATCTCAAGTTCCGGTTAACATGTGGTCTGTCTCCCTGCTGAATTGATCTTGCCCTCTACTCAAGAGTTGTACAGACCATTGCTTTACGACCATCTTGTCGTGCTCGTTTTTCTGCGTGGAGTGCGGATTTGAGGTGTGCCGAGGCTGCCATTCTGAGCATGGAGTACAGCTCGGTTACAGGTGCACCAATGCTCCCTCCCCCGATGTGAGCAGATGTTATCTGATATTGCGGTTGTATCGCTGACAACCTGATTTCCTAGGGCGCGCATACCTTCAGACCTTTGTCTAGGATGAAGGCAGGTCGCGTTAACTCAACATTAGAAGAGCTAGACACCGTGTCCGCTCTGTATCCGATAAAGATTGCTCCTTCTGTCAACGACACGACGAGGCTACGCCTTCGCGCTCAGGAGTACCGCGAGGTTCCAGTCTTACGACCCGGGCAAGAGGCGCTGTTCCGGTCTCTGTGGCAACTCAACATCCCTGTAGTCGTGCGCGGCCTGCATAACCGGATGCAAGGGTCTTGGACCCCAGATTCTTTTGTCAGAACGCATGGACAAGAGACCGTCACAATGCTCAAGAGTGG
Source organism: Cerioporus squamosus (assembly GCA_022592435.1). Lineage (NCBI taxonomy): Eukaryota > Fungi > Basidiomycota > Agaricomycetes > Polyporales > Polyporaceae > Cerioporus > Cerioporus squamosus. The sequence goes on along the minus strand of JABYQS010000133.1, from coordinate 27,529 downwards.
GAAGCTACCTTCCCAGAAAGTGACAGTCGCTCGCTTCTTTGAAGAGTTCGCGAAGAGTGCCGCTGATCGTGGATATGCAGTGAAGGTCAAAGTGAGCCGCTTATTCTCCTCTCAATGTCGTAAGTACTCACGATAATCCTCCTAGGACTGGCCTCCGTCCTCCTCCTTCAAGAACGACTTCCCGCAGAACTACGACGCATTCATGCAGGCAGTTCCGATGCAGTCGTACACCTGTTGGAACGGTTTTCGCAATCTTATCGCTCACTATGGGATCCCTCCGGGCAAAATCGCCTCCTTGCGACCGGATGTCGGTACGTATGAACCTCCATCCTGTGCACACGGTCACCTCACCTCATTGTACATTTAGGCCCCAAAGCATACATCGCCACCCCAGACCTGCCACAAGAAGGGTCCACTCGTCTTCACCTGGACATCACGTGTGCAGTCAATATCCTGCCGTGGACCTCCTCCGGCGATTCTGAGGCAACGGGCGCGGAATGGTACATATTTGATCCCCGCGATCTTGCACAGTTGCGTGCGTACCTGCAGTCCAGGTGCTGTTCCCGGGCTGGGAACGACAGCGAAAGAATCAAAGATCCCATACATGCGCAACTTACCTTCATTGACGACGAAATACTTTCTGACCTGTCCACGCTGGGTGTTCGTCCGTACAAAATCAGACAGCGCCTTGGTGATGCGGTGTTTATCCCTGCGGGTGCGGCACACCAGGTACAGTACACTTACCTCACGCAAGGTCACGTCGGGGTCGTAGCTCATCCAACGTGTAGGTCAGCAATGTCCAATCGTGTATCAAGATCGCTTGCGACTTCCTCTGTATCGAGGGCATCCCTGAAAGCAGCAAAGTGGTGCAAGACTTTCGCCGCGAACGGTTACCAGACATCCTGCAGTTGAACATCGTACTATGGGATGCTTGGGTGTCCTTGGCTTACCACGCAGTGGTGGCGGGCCAACGATTGCGAGCTCCCACTCTCACGAGGCACGAGAAGAAAAACAAGTATCGGCGCGAGACGTCCCGCGGTCACGATGACTCCGCCCGAAGGAAGAAGCAACGCACGGCTCAGATGCGTGACGGGGGCCCCCCTCCATCCCGCGATTACGCCTGTCCGATTACGAATTGTCCTCGCCGATGTCGGCGATTCTCTGAGCTGCACGGAGTGTTCACCCATCTGTACGTCCTCTGTGTCGTCTAACCCTTAGTGTACTAATTGGGTGGCGTGCAGAAATCATGTACACAAGATTGCCATTGACAAGAGCGAATGGACCCGGTTTCGCGACTCAGCTGACGCTGAGTTTTCGAACTTATTCGAGCAACTTGGCGTTTCACCTCAATCTCCCTCTCGCGCGGCGTAGAGCTTCCCTCAGGCAGTTTGAGCGATGTGGCGATGGGCAGGACACCGACAGGTGAGATAACGTTGTTGATGCTATAGCGAGCCCAGCTAATTTTTGAGAGTCTGCAGAGAGCTGCAGGTGCGCTGCGGCGTCCCGCCCACAAGCTGAGCAATCCTATTGACCGCAGATTTCCATTGGTAGCTGCTATGCAATTCCCCGACCAAGTCGACCCTCGTACGAATCCTCGGCATGCGCACGGTCCTTCGCATCTCCCATACATGGTTGACAGGCTTTCCGTTTTGTCGCTACTATAGTCGGTGCCTCTGTCTCTTCGCCGTTCGGTACGCAGTTGTTTGAGATTGGTCCCGGGCGAGCTCTCTGCATGATCGTGAATGTACCAGAGTCGCCGTCGCCCCAGTGCTTGAGTAGTGTTGATGTATAACATGTGTTTTCGTTCGAACGTCTTCGGGTCGGAACTGCGCAGCGTTGGCCAGGTCGCGCCCAAACCATGGGCGGGCCCCTTGGCGCCGGCCTGCTTGCCACGAGCCCATGATGACAATGTCTATACCCTCATTCTCGATGACCACCACATCTGTATCGACCACTCTCGAGCTTGTCATTCATAGTCATGATTATCTCAGTGAATCTGACGACATTCGGTATTCTCTTGCTCCTTGCGATTTTGGCCCTCATCCTCCGCCTATGGCGACGAGCTCTCACACCACCGCGCGAATTACATCGTGGACTACCATCTGACTACAGTTTTTCGTCTAGTACCGCGGTGCGGGCACTTGAAACCACGAATCTCGTTTACACTGCGCCAGCGCATCCAGATGTGAGACAAGGTCCACCGGTACCTATCGTGTTCCGTGCCTTCGATAGACCGAGTGCGACCTCCACGCAGCGGTGAGTACTCGTTCTCTGGTATATCTACCCCTCGAAACTGAAGTAGCGACGTCATCAGTGGACATACTCCGCTAGCAGATCAAAAGGCCCGCGTCGCTGTAACACCTCGAGCCTCAAGTCCGGCGGTGTCCCGCACACATACGCCTCAGTGCCGCGAGCCGTCTCAGGGCACAGACGCTGCGTCCAATCGAATCCATGATATGCCTCGTGGAGTAAGATTCGCGGAAGAACAGCCTTCCCCCGGGCCATCCTCATCCAGTCGCGAACCCCAGGCTTCGGGTATAGCTCCTGTACCGTCCCATGGGGCGACATCGTCGGCCCCTATCGGCAGTCCTGAAGTGCGAACTCTAGATTATGGCTGCAATTGTCTCGCGAAACTGACATAAAACACAGCATCGCGACCCCACTTTCGTCCGCTTCTTTCGCTCGTTTCGAGGGAGTGGGATTGAGGAGAACAGCGACGAATTCAAGGACGGCACTGCGTGGTTTCAATCGAAGTCTCAGTACCCAATTCCGTATCCACCCGACATCACGAAGTCTGCGCGTCTCCGTGTGGGTGACTTGTTCTGTCACTTCTCCCCGTCGCGAGATCAAATGTGGTTACGAGCGCTCGACGCCCACGGTCAACCGCTTTGGCAAGAAGTCTATTTTGGCTTCAAACGGGAGGACGGTCGACGACTAGTCCTGACGGAATCCTGGAAATTGCCATCCTGGGTATCCGAGAACACATACAGCACCAAGCACAAGAAGCGTAGTAAGTCTTCACGATGACTGATACCATGGATTGCCGTTGAGCGATGCTCCTTCAGTCCATCAGTTTCTGTAGCTTCACCCGCTTCACACTTGAAGCTGTCTACCTTTCATTCCCGTCTGGAGTCACGGTGTCGCCCATATGCAGGGCAGACGTACGTTATCGAGTGCTTCAACATGTATACGACGCCGGTGTTTGGCCTCGGCACCGCGGCGGGGCCGCGCCTCCGCCGCGTGTTACCAGCGTGCCAGTGCTTCGGAATGGTGCTCGCCTCTGCTCTTTGACCTCGTTCTCCATCTCGTCTACGTATAGTCTCCATGACTCTATATCAGTCGCTCTCAGTGTTGAAAGGCCATACTGCGTCCATCAATGCTCTCACATTTTCTTCAGATGGGAAATATCTCGCAAGCGGAGCAGATGACGGCACTATCTTCGTGTTCGAGGTAGACAGCGGGCGAGAGGTTTTCAAGGTGGATGGGCTCAGTCCGGTGACTGCACTGCAATGGTCGAGCGTCGCGGGCGCAGACGCGCTGTACGCTGGATTTGGAGACGGGCGACTTTTATGCACCCACGGAGTCAACGCCACTGCGGTACGCCCTACATCCTAACAATCGCTCATTGTCATTTCACACTTATCACTCAATCTTATAGGATGGCCTAGGACCGTTCTATCTACCCCGGTCTGGTGGAGGCGTTGTTGAGTGGATCTCCATCGACGACTCCTGTGGACGGCTGGCTGTTTGCGTCGGATCCGACGTAGAGATCTGGAGTCATGTAGGACCGCGTGCGTAAATATTACTTTCCTCGTTTGTATAGGCTATACTGATGGTTTACGGGACACTGGAAGACATGATGACCAAGAGGACACTACCTGAGCCTGACAAGATTAGCTCGGGATCGTCACACGTCCGGCCTCTCTCCCAGGCTACCGCCTCTATTCAACGTAAGTGCTTTGTGTTCTTCTCCTAGCTATTAACGATCACACATTCTCGACTGAAGAGCAACCTCTCACGCCGCGATCGGCCCACTTCTTGCAGTCCAGCTCAGGTATAATTGTAGGATTTCTTGAGCATGGAGTTTTGTATGTGATGACTGCCTTTGAACACCCAACTTATCCTAATACAGCACATCAGCCATTGGAACCCCACAGATGCAGCCTACTCCTGGCACATCAACACTCGAGTGTGAGTTCTGGACATCCTTCGCAGTGATAAGACGTTGACTTGCCAAGTGGACGCCTCGCGTTGTCCCCAAACGAGGACTACATGGCGATCTCGAATCTTTATGACGGATTCGATCTCTATCGGCTGAGCGACCTGACCCATGTTCGCACGTTTCAAGTGGATACCCGCCTCAACGTGCCTCTTCCTGCTCTCTTCATCGAGGATGCGTCTGCGTTGGTCCTGGGAAGCTCCTGCGGTCAAGTTCGTATCGTGGATGCTTCCGCGGGCGATGTCATTCAAGAGCTTGATCACAACGGTACTTCAGTCAGCTTGTCCCATGCGAACTGTATTGATATATTGTTCACAGATGATATCATCCAGGCGCTGGTGAGTAGCACGTCTTCATCTTCTTGCAACGGTACCCGTCAACCTCGTTTTCATGACTGTGGAAGGCCTACTCTTCTACCAAACGTAATGTTCACCTAATAGCTACTGGATCCTCTGAGAAGGGAGAGGGTACTACGATTCGAGTTTGGGGAACCCGTCTGCCGACGTCTAGGATCCAAAAGGCCATCAGCGCTGACACAGAGAAGACCACGTCTGATCTCAGTGCGCCCTCCCCAGAGAATTCACAGCCTCTCGCGACACCAGGGATTGACCACCCGTCAGGACGACACTATCCGCTTCCGAGTTTCAAACTGGGTACGCTCGCAACACCTGTCTGCACAATCCGACTAACCCTGCTACAGCGCTGGCATGCACAGTCATACTTGTCTTCTCAGTGTATCTAGCTATGTTCTTCGGCCTAGACAACTCTTCGGGACGATTGCTGCCCTCGGCTGAGGCGTCGCCGAAAAAACTGTCTGTTAGAAGTAGCCGAACATACAAGGTGATCTATTCTGCGTTCAGTACATTGCTGAACAGCTTGCTGATTGCAGTCTTAGGGCAATCCTCTGCGGGCGTCGCTATCGCAGATCCGAACTTCCTTGATCAAGACATCCCTCTTCGTGGCACGATTTCTCGATGAGCTCCTTCACTGGTGAGTTGGACAGTCATAGGCGCGTTACTTACTCATACACCTCGACAGGTATATCGATCGCATGGGAGAAGGGGTGTGAAGAGAAGGGGGAAATATGGCTGCATGGGTGCGATCTTGCAGAGCTCGGCGGCCTCACAAGCACACATCCTTCGCAGTATCGTTGGTGGACAGACTCCGCGCAAATGACTATATGAGAGGTCCGCCCGCTGAGTAATCATACTGGCTCGCCGTTGAACTGTTTTGTCGCGCGCATGTTATGTTGCCATCTCCGCGGACTTAAACCGGTACGTAAGTGCAGTACCTACGTTATGCGTATGTGTACCGTGCTGTTCTCTCCTCTTCGACACTCATCCTCTTCCTCTCGACCAGTATCCCCCGGCCTCTCCCTCCATCCTTCTCATGACTTACGTCGATCTTTTTGTTCCTCTCGTCTTCTACAATGCACATTCTCTCTCTCTTCGATACCATGCTCGCCGGCCTGCGACGCATCTTCCGCACTTATGTCCTCGATTGCCATGCAGACGGGCTCTTCACCATAGGTCTGCTCTGATCACCGGGCCCTCGGCTCGGCTACTCTCGTCCTCCACTCCGTGGTTCCGACCGCCATGCCTCCTGTCTCTGACGCGCGGTACGTCTTTCAGGCCTGTACTTGAATGCCTGACCACCACGCTGACGCTCTTGCCGTCGTAGGTGTGTTCTGATCGCCGGGCACATTTCTGTGCGTCACACGGGATGCCCGGATGCTCCGGGAAGTTTGCGCTCTCGTTGCGTAGGCTATTGAAAGTGTATTGACATCTCTCTACAGAACAACAAGGACCGAGCTGTACTAGCACGCAAGCTCGATCCTCCATGTGCCTGAGATCCACCCGGCTTCACGGTAAGCTGCGCTCGAGTCGGATGGGAGGTATGTGTCTGCCACTGTCTGCACTCGCGCTACGTCAGGCTGATACTTCCGTTCTCTGCACATAGCGCCCTACACCGCCGGGCTCCCGAAGTCCAATGATCCCTCGCGGCTCTGGTGACCCGACTGGCTCATCGGTACGTCTCGTCCGTCAGTCTTTGGACAGTAGTTCACTGACCTTGTCATCGCGAAGGTACAGCGTTGCCGGCCCGAGGCCGCGGCCGATGATGCGATGAGAACACTAGGCAGTACGTCAACATGACACCGTGCTAGTAGAGGGATGTGCTTACAGTGCCCTGTTTCACAGGCTCGCCGCCTTCCGGGTGCGCGTTTTCCGGCGAACCGGCAGAGGACAGTAAGTCGCCGTCGCGTGCCTGATGTCCGCGCCGTGTGTTGACCGATGTGTCTGCGGCAGCGTTGCGGACCAGCTTGATGACCGTAAGGCAGTGCCTGCCTTACGCGCTCCGAGACGCGCATTGAGACGTGTCCCGCCGGCCGACCCGCAAGTGACTAGAGTGAACGATAAGACGAGGCTACAACATTGACAGGGACAACATAGTCGCCATCACAACAATCTCGCTCCGAGACGAGACGTCGAAACAAAACTGGTCCAAGCGGTGAACCCGGATCGTCGAGTGCGAGATGGGATGAACGTGCATTCTCCTAATCTTGCTGGCTGTGCAGGTACGTCGTTCATGCTGAGCGCGCTCTTGTCGCGATACACATGGATCGCTCACGGCTCACTTGGCATCGTGCAGGACTCGCGACCGGCGTGCTCGTAACGGAGTACCGGCCGCTGCCGCCGCCGGAAGGCCGTAAGTCGGCTGCGCACTCCATGCTCTGAACGCTCTGACTGACCCCAATCACTCCAGATCTCGCTGCAAGGACGTGTGGAACCTGTGCTTCCAGCGGAAACATAGCCGCCGAGTTGAGACCGCGTGCAACCGATGGACGACTTGCACACGCAGCCCAGTCCACAGTCCACACCTTATGGCGACCAGCGACACTCTCGGCGTGCGGTTCTGATGAAGCTCTGCGAGGTGCGTCACGGTTCGGGTAGCAGGAGACGCGCATTGCTCACCAAACACGTCGCTTTCCAGGTCACCGAGTCTCTTCTGGGCTAGGACCTCCGCTGCTCGTCCCGCTGCCCGTCGCCTCAGTGGCCCATAAGTCGTCCGGGCTCGGATATCGACGGTGCGTCTGTGCGTGTGCAGGTCGCGTCCTACGGTTTGATCCCGATCGTCCAGATACCGCGCGTCGAGAGTCGGACAAGACGAACGCCGTGCTTCGCCCGCCTGTGCCGACAGCCATGCCGAGGGGAAGGAGGAGGCCGCGCGATCACGTCTGACGTTAGTACATACTGCATACCCACGCCCGGAGACCGAACACTCACTTGACGCTGCTCAGGTGTCAAGTGCCGGACGACTGTTCTTGGTACGTGTCTGGATAGCGACCCACGCCGGCTTGAACAAGTACCGCGGCGACGATCTCAGTATTTTCAGTTAGGTGGTTGCAACTCCCGGGCGCTCGCTTACGCCAGCGCCTGCACGCTGCTCGCTTGTTCGTTAGCCGACACGAGTCGGGCATGGCGCCCTCGTCGATCCCGCCCTCCCGCCTCCTCCGCCTGCCGTACATTTGCGCGCGTCCTCCGGTTCGGAGTCCCCACCCGGCCATCCTCTGCCCTTGTCTGTCAAGGATGCATTCTGGTAAGTCCTCATTTCATCCATCAGCCTCACTTTCTTTTGTTCTATTGCACGCCCTCCTGTCCTGCGAAGGGCAGCCCGGAGCAGGACAGGAGGGCGGCCCTAAAAGAACCTTTATATTATAATGATAAGCCTGGTAGACAAAGCTGCTGTGGCGCAGTTGGTACAGCGTTGACCTCCCTTTTTGCTGATCGGTGTTCGATCCCCCGCCAACACTTTTGCTATAAAAGGTAACGATTCGAGCGCTACCTCGACACGCTCATGCTCGCGTAATGTCTTTGCTGTTACGCGAGCCTTTGCCATCACGCGCCCGGGAGTTGCAACTCTCACCATGTAGTAGATGGAGGAGTTGCAACCACGCAACTGAAACCCCTCACGATCTTGGCTGCGACACGCAGCACCGCTCAGTGACGGAGAGATCCTTCACTCTCTTCGGGCCAAGGCGAAGGGGACTACAAAGTGCGCTTGTCTCTAGTGATGTACCCGCGCCCGGGCGGCACGCGCTCAGCATCGTCATTTGGACTGTCCCGAAGTTTTCGTGAGTTCGCACTTCCATTTCGGGCATGGGTCGACTACTGATGAGGTGTCCACATGCCGGTAAATACCGAGCTCCTAACACTTGGCTCCCGAGTCCCCGGGAATCCCGTCGTTCGACGACCCTGTAGCTGGCAGAGGAACTTCGCTTGTGACACTTGCGCGATAATCTAATGAGGACTCACCTGCACGCCGCGCCAGCATTCTGACTTCATGAGTAGCGGTGTCGAGAGTTCCGAGCGGCTCCGCTGTTCCCCTCGTGAGGCGAGGTACGTCTTACAAGCTGAGTGAAGCTGCGCTGCGTCGACCTGATACCCACATCCTTCCATGTACGCAGTGTTCGTCGGACTCTGTCGCCGTGATGCGCAAACCCGCCTAGTCCCTAGTCTGGTCGGAGTTACATCAGGGAAACCTCTTCGAGCGTCTACTCGCCATAGCACAGCACTGCATTTCGTAGCACTTCGTAGCACCTCATAGCACGTCGTAGCACCTCACTGTGCATCTGTAGTGCTCTGTTGCGCAATGTAGTTTAGCACAATTTTAGTAACCTAATACTGCCTCCTCTCTGTTCCTTTCCGCACGAGGGTCTCGCCGACAGAATCCGAAGCCTGTTGATGCAGATGAGCACGACGAACGGGGTTAGAAAAACTCAGTGTTTGTGGACGCTCAACGCCTCGGAAGAGGCGGGAGCTCGTCGGAGAAGGTTGGAGATAATGAGTGCCGACTGATTCTCTTATCGATTTGCCTCGACAACAACACTTTCACGTCTCTCTCTCCTTCCTCCTCATCTCCTCCTCTACAGTGTGCCGCCGTCAAAGACTTTCCTAGCGAACTTGGCAAGCTCTTCGTGCCGACTGGACTCTATTAGCGAACTTGGAGAAGCGAACTTCCCGAGCTCTTCGCGCCGACTGGACTCTATTAGCGACCTGGGCGAAGCGAACTTCCCGAGCTTTTCGCGCCAACTGGACTCTATCAGGGACCTTGGAGAAGCGAACTTCCCCAGCTTTTCGCGCCAACTGGACTCTATCAGGGACCTTGGAGAAGCGAACTTCCCCAGCTTTTCGCGCCAACTGGACTCTATCAGCGACCTTGGAGAAGCGAACTTCCCGAGCTCTTCGCGCCGACTGGACTCTATTAGCGGACTTGGTGAAGCGAACTTCCCGAGCTCTTCGGGCCAACTGGGCTTTCTTAGCGACCTGGGCGAAGCGAACTTCCCGAGCTTTACGCGCCAACTGGGCTTTCTTAGCCACCTGGGCGAAGCGAACTTCTCGAGCCCTTCGCGCCAACTGGACTTTCTTAGCGACCTGGGTGAAGCGAACTTCCCGAGCTCTTCGTGCCAACTGGGCTTTCTTAGCCACCTGGGCGAAGCGAACTTCTCGAGCTCTTCGCGCCGACTGGACTTTCTTAGCGACCTGGGCGAAGCGAACTTCCCAAGCTCTTCGCGCTGGCTTGACTTTCTTAGCGAACTTGGCGAAGCGAACTTCCTAAGCTCTTCGCGCCAACTGGACTCTATCAGCGACCTTGGAGAAGCGAACTTCCCGAGCTCTTCGCGCCGACTGGACTCTATCAGCGAACTTGGCGAAGCGAACTTCCCGAGCTCTTCGTGCCGACTGGACTTTCTTAGCGACCTGGGCGAAGCGAACTTCCCGAGCTTTTCGCGTGGACTGGGCTTTCTTAGCGACCTGGGCGAAGCGAACTTCCCGAGCTTTACGCGCCAACTGGACTTTCTTAGCGACCTGGGCGAAGCGAACTTCCCAAGCTCTTCGCGCTGGCTTGACTTTCTTAGCGACCTGGGCGAAGCGAACTTCCCGAGCTTTACGCGCCAACTGGACTTTCTTAGCGACCTGGGCGAAGCGAACTTCCCAAGCTCTTCGCGCTGGCTTGACTTTCTTAGCGACCTGGGCGAAGCGAACTTCCCGAGCTTTACGCGCCAACTGGACTTTCTTAGCGACCTGGGCGAAGCGAACTTCCCAAGCTCTTCGCGCTGGCTTGACTTTCTTAGCGACCTGGGCGAAGCGAACTTCCCGAGCTTTTCGCGCGGACTGGGCTTTCTTAGCCACCTGGGCGAAGCGAACTTCTCGAGCCCTTCGCGCCAACTGGACTTTCTTAGCGACCTGGGTGAAGCGAACTTCCCGAGCTCTTCGCGCTGGCTTGACTTTCTTAGCGACCTGGGCGAAGCGAACTTCCCGAGCTTTACGCGCCAACTGGACTTTCTTAGCGACCTGGGCGAAGCGAACTTCCCAAGCTCTTCGCGCTGGCTTGACTTTCTTAGCGAACTTGGCGAAGCGAACTTCCCGAGCTCTTCGTGCCGACTGGACTTTCTTAGTGACCTGGGCGAAGCGAACTTCCCGAGCTTTTCGCGCGGACTGGGCTTTCTTAGCGACCTGGGCGAAGCGAACTTCCCGAGCTTTACGCGCTGGCTTGACTTTCTTAGCAAACTTGGCGAAGCGAACTTCCGGAGCTCTTCGCGCCGACTGGACTTTCTTAGCGACCTGGGCGAAGCGAACTTCCTAAGCTTTTCGCGCTGGCTTGACTTTCTTAGCGAACTTGGCGAACCGAAATTCCCGAGCTCTTTGCACTGGAGCGAACTTGGCGAAGCGAACTTCCCGAGCTCTTCGCGCCAACTGGACTTTCTTAGCGACCTGGGCAAAGCGAACTTCCCGAGCTTTTCGCGCGGACTGGACTTTCTTAGCGACGTGGGCGAAGCGAACTTCCCGAGCTTTTCACGCCGACTGGACTCTATTAGCGAACTTGGCGAAGCAAACTTCCCGAGCTCTTCGTGCCGACTGGGCTTTCTTAGCCACCTGGGCGAAGCGAACTTCCTGAGCTCTTCGCGCTGGCTTGACTTTCTTAGCGAACTTGGCGAAGCGAACTTCCTAAGCTCTTCGCGCCAACTGGACTCTATCAGCGACCTTGGAGAAGCGAACTTCCCGAGCTCTTCGCGCCGACTGGACTCTATTAGCGAACTTGGCGAAGCGAACTTCCCGAGCTCTTCGTGCCGACTGGACTTTCTTAGCGACCTGGGCGAAGCGAACTTCCCGAGCTTTTCGCGCGGACTGGGCTTTCTTAGCGACCTGGGCGAAGCGAACTTCCCGAGCTTTTCGCGCGGACTGGGCTTTCTTAGCGACCTGGGCGAAGCGAACTTCCCGAGCTTTACGCGCCAACTGGACTTTCTTAGCGACCTGGGCGAAGCGAACTTCCCGAGCTTTTCGCGCGGACTGGGCTTTCTTAGCGACCTGGGCGAAGCGAACTTCCCGAGCTTTTCGCGCGGACTGGGCTTTCTTAGCGACCTGGGCGAAGCGAACTTCCCGAGCTCTTCGTGCCGACTGGACTTTCTTAACGACCTGGGCGAAGCGAACTTCCCGAGCTCTTCGCACTGGCTTGACTTTCTTAGCGAACTTGGCGAAGCGAACTTCCCCAGCTTTTCGCTCGGACTGGACTCTATTAGCGAACTTGGCGAAGCAAACTTCCCGAGCTTTACGCGCCGACTGGACTTTCTTAGCGAACTTGGCAAAGCGAAATTCCCGAGCTCTGTGCGCCAACTTGATATGCTTAGCAATCTGATGTATTCGCATCCGTCAGGCTGACATGCTGTGTCATCTCTGTACTGACATTTGGTGGTGGGGCTGTTAGGAGTTGGTAGTAGTAACCAGGCAAGTGGCAGGATTCGGTTGTTAGGTAGCAGTGGTGGTAGTGGTAGGTGGCAACCAGTGGTGGTAGTAGGTGGTAGTAGCAGGTGGTGGTAGTAGTGGTAGTTTTTTAGCCTAGACATATTCCAATCATATTTTGGTCACATTTGCAATATGATTGGCATGTATTGGCAGTATGTCCAACATATATCCGCTTGACATAGGGTGATCACATGCTGGCCACAGTTAAAATGTTACTGGTGTTTGTCTATCATCTATCATGGGGATATAGTGCTATCATATTTTGAATATGATATGCTTTTATCCAGCATATCACTGGCATAGAATCTCCAGATACATTTTGATCAAAGCTGGGAGATATTCTGCAAATTTCCAGCATCTGTCCAGCATCTATGGGGTGGGTATAAAGGGGAAATATGGTGGTCATATTTTGCATATGTCTGGCATATTCCAGCTGGGGACACACTGGACTCATTTCAATTCAATCTTCTGGATATATGGCTGGATATATCGTGGGTTTCGACCTAGACATATTGCGCCCTTATTACAAATCTGACTAGCATATTTCAGGCCGGCATAGGGTGGACATATATGGCCAATAACCAACATTTATCTAAGATTTATCCGCTAGATATAGGCCGAAATGCCCCCGGTGACACCCGTTGCAGTGCTTGTGATCAGAGTTGAACATAATGACTCACCCTCGCATTTCGCAGAAGCAAACTTGGGCATTGGCGTTCGTCCTCAGACTGCCCCGGACTTGCCAGCGACGGACGCAGCTTGGACTGGTTGGGAGAGAGACTCAGAGAGTGGGAAGGGTGCCGGAGTACTTACATTGACAACCAGCTGAGTGTGGGGAAGCTGCCGGATATATACTAGAGCCCGTCACCCGTGATCGTGCCTCTGTCCGAGCCCGGGCGCTCCGGACAAGGGCAAGCTCGGAGCCTCGCTCAGGAGTCCGCGCGCGCATCTCTTGAGCGCAGCTGCGAAGTGTACACGGATCCACAGATGTACTCTATGTCCGCAGTTTCGAAGTTCGCAAGGGCCGCAAAGAGCAGCTGGAGCGTTCGGGGTGGCACTCACCGGGCCCTGTATTACAGTGTAGATTGTATCAAGACATCATTGACCAGCCTATGGTGGAGAGCCCTGTCAGTTAGAGTACTACTACACGCTGACACTGAACTTCCATGCGAGAATCGTTGCGCTGTACCTCCAAAAGCATCACCGTATTGAGGAACTGGACGATGAGGATGACTACGAGGCTCAGGGTCAACGGCATGAAGTAAAGGGCCGTGCGTCGTATGCCCGAGTACGCCCCATGGGCCGTCGGAACACGGTCTTCATTGAATTGTCCAGCCAGCCAAAGCGAATAGCTATTAGCGAGACCGTCAGTGCGGCTGCATGGCATGTACGCGCCCCGGCATATGCAGCAGCACACATCATAGCACTACAGTGGCCCGTCAAGACGGCTCAACGCTATTGTGCCTCGCGCAGAAAAAACAAAATGAGTAACTTGCTACTCGTGCGCTCAGCGACGGATTTAGGGGCAGCCACTACTTTGGAGGAACGACTGACTGGCCAAAACCCGAGGCGTCCAGGAGACAGCAGGAGATGACATGGTGGTGGGTACATGGTGCTCACCTTCGAGGACTCCGGATGCGATTTCCCGGGGCGCACAACACATAGTTCACGCAAGGTAGATGACATGAGTGTGGCAAATTCAAGCAAGGGGTCATGAGGAGAGCAGCGCAGGAGCAGCGAGAGGTCGCGTTCCCGGTAAGGAACCTGAGGTACGTACGTAATGCCCCTTGACCCGATTCAGATCTGGCGGTCAGTCGTAGAGTATATATACCAGAACGCGTCGTGCAGCCACGGAACACAGCTTGACCCTCTTCTACACCCTCCCATGCTGCGACGTCGGGCCGTCCGATATTGTGGGCGAGTACTAGTGTCGCGACAGCTAAGCCCTAAGTCCAGGAAACCCTAGCGCGGACCCCGGTCACTGCTGCTCAAAATCTGATTTGCGCCGGCCTTCAGATGACTCGGACTGGCATCGATTTCCTCACAGCTGCTGAACTGATTTATTCTGCTTCATCGGGATATTGGCCACCATTCTCTCTCTGTGGCGACGTTCTCTACGTCCTACTCGTTTGACGAGTTTCCGCACCATCATGGCTGCCGCTTCCGCCAACACCATGGAGCTCGCCCAGACCGGCAAACGTGACGAGCTCCGCGAACTCGAGTTGAAGTACCAAGCACGATGGGCGGAGGAGCGGCTCTTCGAGGTGGACGCCCCGACAGCAGAGGATCTGAAGGGCCTGTCGCCAGCGGAGGTCAAGAAACAGTTCCCCAAGTGGTTCGGTAACTTTCCCTTCCCCTACACCAACGGCTCCCTCCACCTCGGCCATGCGTTCACCATCTCCAAAATCGAGTTCGCCGCGGGTTTCCATCGGATGCTGGGCGAGCGTGTGCTGTTCCCCCACGGTTTCCACTGTACGGGTATGCCGATCAAGGTACGTCGCGTGATCCAGTCCAGACACGAAGAAGATACATTGTGGTGCAGGCTGCTGCAGACAAAATCGAACGCGAGATCGAGATGTTCGGCGAGAACTTCGAGCGGTTCGTACCGGAAGAAGAGGCAGCTCCCGCCGCACCCACCACGACCTCAGACGGCCCCGCGAAGGCGGTAGACAAGGCGAAGAAGGGCAAGGTGGCGGCGAAGGCGACCGGTCTCCAGTACCAGTTCCAAATCATGGAGTCGATGGGCGTGCCTCGCGAGGAGATCAAGAAGTTCGCGGACCCCTACTTCTGGCTCAAGTACTACCCCCCAATCTGCATCGTGAGTTGTCGCGTGCGCGCGCGGATGTCCGCGTCTGACCAGATCTGCAGGAAGACAACAAGCTGTTTGGCTCCCGGATCGACTGGCGACGCTCCTTCATCACGACCGACGCGAACCCGTACTACGACTCATTTGTGCGCTGGCAGACGAAGAAGCTCTACAAGCTCGGCAAAATCAAGTTCGGTGAGCGCTACACTGTCTACAGTCCCAAGGACGGCCAGCCATGCATGGACCACGACCGATCGGAGGGCGAGGCGCTGGGTCCGACGGAGTACACCGGTATCAAGATGGAGGTCGTGGACTGGAGCGAAGCCGCCGGCAAGGTCATCAAGGACAAGGTCGGCGACCGCAAGGTCTTCCTGGTTGCGGCTACTCTGCGGCCGGAGACGATGTGAGTAGTAGCGCGACTCATCGCATGCACGAATTGACAGTGCTCGAAGGTACGGCCAGACCAACTGCTTTGTCGGCACGCAGATCAAGTACGGCGTGTTCGCGATCAACGACCAGGAGGCGTATGTCTGCACTTACCGTGCGGCGCGCAACATGGCGTTCCAGGGCATTACGGCTGTTCGCGGACAGGTGAACCAGCTGACAGAGATTGAGGGCTCTCTGCTTGTCGGCACGAAGATCAAGGCGCCCTTCTCCGTCAACCCCGAGGTCTATGTCCTCCCCATGGAGAATGTCCTCCCTACCAAGGTAAGCATGGCGATTATCGAATTCACGCCCTTACTGACGACCAAGTAGGGCACCGGTGTCGTCACTTCCGTCCCGTCCGACTCGCCAGACGACTTCCAGACCCTCACCGACCTGCGCAAGAAGCCCGAGTTCTACAAGATTGAGCCTTCGTGGTGCGCGTTCGACCCTGTTCCCGTTATCTCCACCCCGACGTACGGCGAGATGACCGCACCTGCCGTCATCAAGCAGCTGAAGATCCAGTCCCAGAAGGATACGAAGCAGCTGGCCGAGGCGAAGGAGATCGCGTACAAGGAGGGCTTCTACAACGGCACGATGACCGTCGGCGAGTTCAAGGGCCTTCCGGTACAGGAGGCGAAGCCGCGCGTCCGTGAGAAGCTCATTGAGGCTGGCCTGGCGTTCGCGTACGCTGAGCCCGAGGGCCTCATCATCTCGCGCAGTTCGGACGAGTGCGTTATTGCGCTCATGGACCAGTGGTACCTGGATTACGGTGAGCCTTCGTGGAGGGCACAAGCCGAGAAGTATGTCTCCTTTAATTGTTGAGTTCGACATCGCTCATCACGGCCCACAGGCTCGTTTCCAAGATGGAAACGTACAACTCTGAGACCCGCAACGCGTTCGAGGGTGTCCTGGCGTGGCTGAACAAGTGGGCTTGTGCACGAACATACGGACTCGGGTCGAAGATTCCCTGGGACCCTACCTTCCTCGTCGAGTCTCTGAGCGACTCTACGATCTACATGTCCTACTACACTGTCGCCCATCTTCTCCATAGTAAGTGACGCGTCCGGTTGTACGCCTGATGTCCACCCGCTGACTGTTCGCAGGCAAGCTCGACGGTAGCCAGCCCGGTCCTCTGGGCGTGACCGCGGATCAGATGACGGACGAAGTCTGGGACTACGTGCTCAACAACGGACCCTGGCCAGACCCTGCGCCAATGCCAAAGGAGAAGGCCGACGCGATGAAGCACGAGTTTGAGTACTTCTACCCCTTCGACGTCCGCTCGTCCGGCAAGGACCTGATCCCGAACCACCTGACCTTCTGCGTGTACATTCATGCCGCGCTGTTCCCCGAGGACAAGTGGCCGCTGAGCATGCGCACGAACGGACACTTGATGGTCAACGGGCAGAAGATGTCGAAGAGCAAGGGCAACTCGATGACGATGCGCCAGTGCATCGAGAAGTTCGGCGCGGATGCGACGCGCCTGTGCTTGGCGGATGCAGGTGACGGTATTGAGGATGCGAACTTCGACGAGAAGACTGCGAACGCGAACATCCTGCGTCTGCACACGCTGATTGCTTGGTGCGACGTACGTCTATTACTCATGCATACATGCGAACTGCGCTGACCCTGCCTGTACAGGAGATCATTCAGGACAAGTCGAAGCTCAGACAGGGCGAGAAGAACTACCACGACATTGTCTTCGAGCACGAGGTGAACGATCTTGCCTCGAAGACTAAGGGCTATTACGCTGCGTACGTCCTCATCATACTTCCCTATGGTCAGCATTCGCTGACGATCTAGCATGTCTGCAGCATGCAGTACAAGGACGCGCTAAAGTTCGGCTTCTACGAACTCCAGTCGGCCCGCGACTGGTACCGCGAAGTCACCGCCGATGTCGGCATGCACGCCGACCTCGCCGAGTGGTGGATCCGCACCGCCGCGCTCCTCGCCCTCCCCATCGCCCCGCACTTCTCCGAGCACGTCTGGACGGCGATCCTCAAGGAGCCCAAGTCCGTGCAGCTCGCGCACTGGCCCGAGCCCACGGTCGCCGTCGACCAGTCCATCATCGACTCCGCCGTGTACATGCGCGGCACGATCAAGACGATGCGCGACGCGGAGCTGTCCCTGCTCAAGAAGATGAACAAGGGCAAGCAGGGCCAGGCGACATACGACCCGAAGAAGCCGCGCGCAGTCCGCATCTACGTCACACACGCGTTCCCCGAGTGGCAGGACCAGTGCGTGCAGATCGTCAAGGAGGCGTACTCGGAGGAGCACGACAAGGTCGACGACCAGAAGGTGCGCGAGCTCCTCACCCAGCGCGGGCTCATCAAGGACAAGCGCGCGATGCCGTTCGTGCAAGCGTTCAAGAAGCGCATGGCGCAGTTCGGCACTCACACCGCGTTCAACCGCACCGTGCCCTTCTCGGAGGTCAAGGTGCTCCATGAGATCCTCCCTTACCTCAAGCGGACGCTCAACCTTGCCGATGCCGAGGTCCTCTCCGTCGAGGAGGCGAAGTCAAAAGACCTGTCCGTGCTCACGAAAGCTCTGGTAGAGAGCGCGGAGCCAGGCAACCCCGCGTTTGAGTACTACAACGTTTAGGACCGGTCGATTTGCTTTCCACGTGCTTTAGAATAGATCCGTCGTAGTCGCTGTCATACAAGTTGTGCATTAGATATAATCAGCATCAAATACTCACGAATACTGCAACAGTCGCATGCAGTTCCCTCGAATCGATCAGGATACGCCAACCACCCACACTACTCTACACACGAAGCGGCCGCATGATCAAGCAGACTTCAACCAGTCAAATTGCAAGACGTCGACGCTCTACATGGATACCGGTAGTACGTAGTACAGACAACTGGGTCGTGTCGATTCTGGCATCGGATACTGACCACTCTTTCGGCGCACGTTAGCTTCCCCCCGTGAACAGGTACTAATCCCGAGGGCCACGAAGAGGCCTGCGCCAGGAACAACCGCGCCACAAAGGCAGCGGATGACCGTACCTCGGGGCCGTTCTTGACTCGAAGACTCGCTTGCAGAGTTCTCCGAGCGGCTCTTGAAGCTCAGTTCCATGCCCTTACTTACGCTACGAAGGCGTCGAGTCAGCATAGAAAGGAGAGTATCGATGATGGACGCTGACCATTTTCGCGAAGGGGCAGCGTTGAAGAGTGCGTGTTGACACTCCTCCTGTCTTCTGACGACGCCGTACGTTGACGGTGGAGCGCCATTTGCCCTATTGCGCAAGCTAGTCTTCAACGCACGTATGTCGTCGGCCCCCCGTGCTCACACGAGGCACGGGTTGCACAACAGAGCCGCAGGGTCGTATCTGGAAGGGAGTGTCAGTACGTGGCGATGACAACAGCGTCGAGCAGAGTACTCACTCAACACCAAACACCATCATCCAGGTCACTCCTGCGACTGGTTGTCAGCAATGCGGAGCGGTGCAACGAAGTCAGAACACACCTTGCCCTAATGTGCGACGCCAAGTGGGCCCATCCACCGGCGTCGCTGTTCATCAACCGTGGCACTTGCATGCGACTATGCGGCCCAGGCAGAGGAAGTTCGTACGCACGGGACTTTTGGCGTACGACGCAGTCACAAGGCATGATTGGGTCAGCCACATGCAAGCGCCTACTAGAGAAGAGGATGGTCAGCTTGCGAGACGGCGAAGAAACATACGGGTGGTTGATTTTCATGCTCCGAGTCATTCCATCCCACGTTCAGCGCACGCGTGTCGCGTCTCTGCGCAGTGGGAGGAGTGGTCCGGAGGGCACGGCGCAGACATTGTGTCGGTTTCGTCTGGCATGCCCACACGGATCAGATGCTGAGCACGAGCAGAGTCGGCGTCGCAGAGAGGGGAAGCGAGTCTTGATGGTCGAGCACGCTGGTATTAGACGTCGTCAACTAGTAGGCGGTGCTGAGGACGTACCATCGAAAGACAACTCTCCGCTGGCGACATGACGCCGATGCAACCACCTACGCGACACATGCGGGAGCGGTCCGCCGAAGAGCAGACCCCGCAGAGGAGTCCGGCCGATGCACCTGAGCGTGTACGTCGCCACCCATGCCGCTTTCGCAGCACGTTGTAGGTTATGGCGTCCGTGAGGTGTCCTGGCCACTGGCAGAAGTGGCGCAGGTATCCTTCCCGGTTCACCCCGACTGACACCGCCTGTGACGACCCACGGACGACGTGGTTGTACGAGGCTGATGCGGAGCGCCGACGCCTGGGCGCACACCCGCTCCATCACTCGAGGCCGGCTACGGCGGCAGGACAGAGCGAGTTGGTGGCCAGCTGAGACCGGGATGGCACGCCACAGTGCTACCTGAGCGAGTGTCAGCCACGGTGACGATGCCTGATGAGGAAGACGAACGTACTTGTTTCACACTGCGACGACCTGGTGCATCGGCGCTGTGTGGGAGTGAGAGGAGCTGCGGGACAGGGATGGTGGAGTGGCGCACCTTGAAGCGTCGTGCCCGTGCTGAGCAGAGGGCTCATACGAGACGGTGTTGGTGGTGGTGGTGGTTGGGCATGAGAGGGAACGAAGACCTCATCGCACGGCGGAATGCATGGCGGGGGTGGGTGGGGTGGTGGTTGCGGGAGAAGGTGGGTGGGGACGGAAAGACAGAGAGCTGGCCCTTTTGTACGGGAGAGGCTGACGCCACCGGCACACCCCGGCGGTGGTTGGGCTTCTAGGATCCTAGGAAGCCGAATAAAGGGTGCCCTTGTTCGTCCCCGGGCGCTGCTACTAGCCTCTCCTCCTCGTGCCAAGAGGCGGAATACGAGGACAAGGGGCTTCTGATCATGATATCTCTGGGCGGCGATGCATGCGATAATCAGCGGCCTTTTGTCTTCCATCTGGCGGGCGGCGACACTACGGATAACGAGTGCGGATCGTTCTGCTGTGTGCCTCCCGCCGCACCCGAACAGTGGCGAGGCCAGCCTCTGCGTCCTGCTGGAGGGCAGCGGTCACTCTGGTATGCAGTCAGCAACATCCTCGACATGCTCTCGTCCAGTATACGTACCAGGACGACTCCGACGCTCCGATTGCAGCCCGTGTTGTCCCCGTATTTGTTCGTGTGGGCGTTGTCATCTCCTCTTGCCCGACTGGTCTTCTTCCTTGTTTCCGGAAGCAGTTTCGGAGCGCACAACATCCAGGGCACCGCCTGGCCCAGTGTCCAGCTGATCCCCCGAGTTGCACGCGGGATGATTGCTGCCGGGACGCCATATGCAGGCTCTCCGCCTCCGAGAATCTTGATAGCCCCGCTCCATCCATGAGTACTGAGTACCGTAACCGAGTCCGGATTGTCCTGGGGCGAGCCCGTCGCCGCTCCCGAGCTGTGGCGAGCTCCGAGCTGCCCGAGCCCTGCCACGTCTCAGGGTGGATAGTCAGTAGACAGTACTGAGGCCTTCGAGGTCGCGATTGAATGCTGTTTGAGAGTTGGTTGCTGCTCCGTGTACTCGTGCACCTATTAGGGGTTGTCGAGCATTTGGAGTAACTTACCGATGGGGCGCTGGCACCGTGACCCGACGGCCTTCCCGAAGGTACGACCGTGCACGAAGATAAACCTGTTACTCGTCGTCCTAGGAAGCGTTACAGTATACCGATCCTACATCACCTTATATCATACACTTCTTCTGTGGGCTAACCACCGGTCAAACTTCGCTATAATCGTCGGACGTCAGGCGGAGATGCATCGTTCGCAGCTCGGGGTCCCGGATGTTGAGCATAAGGCGAGCTACCAGAGTTGTCGCGATGCTACAACCAAGCAAACTAGTCAGAAGGTTGGCACGAGCGGGAGAAGCACGAACGTCGTACACGGTGGTGATGGTGACACTCGGATCCCTGTAGGCCGGCTGCGATGAGAAGAAGTCTCAGGTGACTCGCAGACATCCGGAGCAGAATGAAGTCTAACCTCCGCTAGCTATGTTATGGGAAGCAACCATGGTTAGTTCGAGGCAACCTTCAACCAAGCGGATTCGGATCTCGTACCATGCACACCAGAATGTTTGCGAGATGACAAACTAACAGGACACTAAGACGGCCAGACGTGAGGTCTGCAGCCGAGGCCATGAAGAGTTCCAGCCATACCCGAAGTAGACTGCTCCTAAGTACGTGTTCCGTGAGCACTAGTCTGTTGAAGCGCGACTGACGCTCGAGCTTACCATCTCGTAACATAATCGTGAAGAGGCCTCCTGACCACCTCTCCCTGACTTGCAACACTCTATGGAGAGTAGACCCGAATATCGCGATATCGAAGACCAGGACGCAGCCCCAGACCACGGCAAGGTCTAGATTGAGGACCGCGGTGAATCAAGCATTCGTTACGAAAGTCCTGCGTCCCTATCACTCACAATCTCCTCTAAGAGAAACGTCAGGTCCCGGAAACTGCTATAGCAGTCCGAGTTTACTCACTGAGTGCGCCACATCTCCTGATCGCAGGCAACCTGAGAGTCACCGGACCCATCGTCCAGCGAGGAACAGTGTGTTCGCCAAGTTTCGCTCGTCGCCCACTGCACCACGAGGTCAGCGCGGCGCAGGTGAGGACATACTGACCAACGCACACCGCTGATCGCGAAGACGACGACGGACAGGCCGAGGAAGATGCGCAGCACCTTGCGACTACCGTTATAGAGAGCGTACACCCTGGAAATCTGCAAAGCTGAGAAACAGCCCTGTCAACTTGAATCGAGTCACCGTATCGGGGAATGGAACCTCGACCACGTACCTCCTATGACGATCTGAGCAACGCCTGCCAGCATCTGATGGTAGGCCTGGAGGATCAGAGTACTGTGCGGGGAGCAGCGGTAAGTGAGGTGAGCCGTCGAGGGAAGTGAAATCGCACGGAGGTCACTGGAAAGAGACTTACACCTGTGGGGCTTCGTCAGCTCAACACACGCTGAGATGCTTTCGCGCTTACGGAATAGACCTCTGACCCAAAGAACTCCAAGATGACAGGGACGTGTCCCAGTATCGACAAGTACCTGTTCAAGAAGAATCCGACTGCGCCCCACGACGGGCGTCCGGACGTAAACCTCCAAAATCGCCCCACCTCCATGGAAAAGGTGAGAGCATAGTCGTAGTATAACACAGCTGCGTAGGAGAGGAGTCATAAGCATATCAAGGACCGACAGTCCTGGGCGACTCAGAGTGTCGGGGGCTCACCGAAAGCGATCGCGGCTAAGCAACGAACGAAGAAGTCGGATCGCCCACTGAAACAGCATCAGCGCATACTTGGCTGGGTGAACCGTGACAGTGGCACGCACTTGCTCATGGGTGTCATATCCATAGCCGAGGCCGTCATCGTGTCCGGCACGGAGGCTGAAGAGTGGTCGGAGGGGCCTTGAAGAGCGGAACCCCGAACGTGAGAGCTCCTAGAAGTGGGTGGAGGCCTTCAGTCGTCAGCCCCTAAGGCACTGACATCGGACCAGGTGCGGGTATCGCGCACGGCTTCCATCTTTGCCCCTGTGGATGTAGTCAGAGACCTGACAGATGGTGAACGGGTACATTGATAGACTCTTACCGCCTCCGAGCCCATCTATGAACGCAACAGTGGAGTCGAGGTCGTCGGCCCGCCTCACAAGTGTTTCCAAGCTATGTAGTAAGTACACCCACAGCTCGCGTGCGCCCCTGCAAAAGCAGTCAACTAAGTCTTAACCGAGAAGTCATCATGAAGCGAACCTGCACTAATTGTATCATTGGATTCAAAGTTTGCGATGGGAGCCTCTGTGGACCCGCATAGCTTTGGATTACGGCAACCCGCTGTCATCTCGTCGATGGTGTCGACGTTACCTGGCCCGGCGAGATTCGGGCATGGCGAGACGACTTCCACCGAACGGACAAACACTAACTCTTCGTGATCCTTCTTCGTTGTTCAGCGTACAAAATAGCAATTCACGGAAGCCTTGTATCAATGTGTCCTGGACATGGTCAGTGAGAACAGCGACCACCACACCGGCCGGACCTACCCTTGCAGCCCAGTCCCCCAGCGCTGACGATCTGACGCCTTCCCAAACCTCAACCTAGTGCTGCGAGAACCACGAGCTTGCTGATCGATCTGAGAGCCCTGTTATAGCGATGCCGGCCGGAATATGGCAGGAACGAGATTAGGAGTAAGTGGACAGTCCTTCTTCAGCCTGTTGTCTGACCACAGGAGTGGCTGCGATCTATGGGGCTCGGCGCGACGGTCATCTTCTAGACGGCTTCATGACTAAACGCTGGGCCGTCCGAGGGCCAGCGATACTGTCTTCCATCGAACTCCGGATCCCGGATGTTGAGCATGAGTCGAGCGATCAGGGAGGTCGCGATCCTAGAGATAGTATGGTCAGTCCAGGCTGCGACGGCGTCGCGTTAGGGTTCCGACGTTTCCATGACGTACACGTTCGTAGTCGTGACTGTGATGCCTCTGTACGCAGGCTAAATAGAGGTGTGAATACAAGCATCCTTTCCGATGGTTGTTACGCGCACCTGTGCTACCTGTACACGCACCAGAGATGAAGATCAGAATAAGTACATGCGAGCGTGGGAAGAACGCCGTCGCACCAGGCAAGTCAGGATGTTCCCCAGGTGACACACGAACAGAACCCTGCGCAGGACATCGTCTGTCAGAATCCAACGGGCACAGATTAGTAAGTGCTCGCGACGTACCCGAAGTACAGCGTGCCTAATCTTACGAAGGTCAGAGAAAGCAGCGGACCAGAAGATTGATCAACTGACCGTCGCGAAGCATGAGTGTGAAGATGCTCCCGCGCCACTTGCGTCCCACTTTGAACACCCGGTACAGGGTGAGGACGAAGACGACGAAGTCAAACACCAATACACATGCCCATACAGCAGCGAGGTCTGCGGGAATTGTGAGCGTGAATTGGTAAGCGACCTGTATACGACGATGCGAGACGTACAATCTCCCCTGGAGTAGAGTTCTCGTGAGCTCCTTGATGCACAAGACGAGGTGCGAAACTCACTGTGCCTGGGACATCGTGAGATCGCAACCTATCCTCTCTGATATGTTCCCAACGTTCGAACGATGGAGCTGCCATGTATGACCAACAGCCCACTGCCCGCGCGACGTGCGTCAGCGCCCATACGAGGAAGACTTCGCTGACGGTACAAACCGCACTGATGGCACAGCCCAAGACCACCAGGGTGACCAGGAGCAGGAGCACCAGCCGGCTCCCAGAATATAAGGCGTATATCCGGAATACTTGCATCGCTGTCAAGATCGTTGTCAACACCCAGTATAGCGCTGCCGATCATCACATGCATAGAAGACATACCACCAACGACGACCTGCGTCACTCCAGCAAGAAGCTGATGATACATCTGCAGCTCGAAGCACCTAGGAATGTTATCGAAGATGCGAATTGAGGGCCGTGTGAATAACTCAAGGAAGCATAGCTGCGCTTACAGCTTCCCATACAGCACGAGATCAGCGCGGTCAGGAGAGGAAGACATGTTAATCACTCACAGACTGCGCCATCGAGGCGTAGATCTCATACATCACTGGAATATGCCCCAGTAAGGACAGATACCGGTTCAAGAAGAACCCGAAGGAAACCAGCGACCAGGGCCTGCGCCAGATACGCTCGATCTCGGTGTCCACAGTCAGGGCGTAGTCGTAGTATAGGATGGCTGGAACGACGCGTTAGCAATTCGTGCGCAAGGTATATCGCAGAGAGGACTAACCGAAAGCAACAGTAGACACATAGCGAATCGCAGTATCGGACTTCGTACTACAAGACGTCGACGTGAGGGAATGACATGGAGAGGGAATGTAGGCGGTTACGCACATGAGGAGAACGTCGTTGGAAGAGGACATGGTCAAGGAGCGGCCTGCACTCTTGAGAGGACTAATGGCTTCAAGCGAGGTTGGATGAGGGACGAGATCCGTCAGGCACTTAATACTCTCGGGGTCTTTCAGACTGCGATCGTGGCCAAGTCACTGATGACAGCGGAAACTTGAACTCGTCGCACGCCGTGCCGGCGGTATCGAGATCGTTGCTGCGAGCAGAGAGTACTTGCAACATATTTTGAACAGGAGATGCGGCATCTACTGTCTCCGGAAGACACCACCCAGTCAGTGGATTAGTATCGTGGGAGCATCTGCCAATCTACATACTTGTGCAATGTGAACAAGATCATACGGGCAATGGAACCACCGCTCACCGACTTGACTTCCCCGACGTCACGTAGGTTCCTGACTGACATGAGATCCCGGAAAGCCGGAGATAGCAGGGTTGCCTCCTCTCAGGCTCCCATGATGAGGACCAGTGCCCTGTGTCTCCGCCACATCAGATGTCCTTGGGAGGTCACGTCAATACCATACACTCGCTGGAGCTTTGACTGTAACGCACCGAACGTCTATTGGCGCCTTGCATCACTACTTTGATGACGTCCTCTGGCAGCTGCCAAAGCCTTCTCGGCGAACCAAACCGCAGACATGACGCCAGTCCAGTACACGACCGCTTGGAACGCCGCATGAACAAGGCTCAGGTCAACAATGGGAGTGATCAGCATCAGGAGGCCGCCGAGGATGTATATTCCGAAGATGGTGAGACGTCGTTCTATCACGAACGCGAAGAGGCTGCGTATGATTGCATTCATCAGCAATCGAAGCCAGACGAACGAGGGCGATACTTACTAGTTCATCGCACCGAAGCCCAGAGCGATCTGGGGTCCGAAGACAGTAGCGATGGTTCGCTGACCAACTGCCGCATCGGCATCCACGTCGACGACAGCCCCAAGCGCATGTACGCCCGAAGTGCACAGGCCGAGGATATGGCCCTTGAGCTTGAGCATCCTTCGGTCAAGACGGCCGCCGCCCGCGATGTACCCAGCAAGGTATGCGAGGTCGATGATGGCACCATTAGACAGAGAGTCAAATAGTGGTTGCTCCTTGAGTCGGAATGGCGGTGCGGAGTATTGCCAAGACAAGAACAGCAACAGCGAGACCACGGTAGCATTCGCTCGTCTGCCCATGGCAAAGGAGGTAGCCAGTACAAGAGCAGTCGCAGTCCAGGCCGAGTACGTGACGACAGCATGGTAAGAGGGATTAAGGATCGTGCCTTCGAGGCCGTCTACCGTCTTCCTAGTGTTGCGGATATCGGTCTCGTGATCGTAGACATCGTTCACACCAAACACAACTGAAAAGTCATGAGCTCGCAAAGAATGATAGCCATATAGAGAATCCGTCTTACTGAGAGAGAGCGGAAATGATAGCGAAAGCAGCTGAAAGAGAACGCCCCGCTTCTTCAGGAGATGCCCCATGAAACCCTCAGGCGAGTGAACGAGCCCAATCGAATACAGAATGGGTCCAAACAACCAGCTGGCGGGGCGGCTTGTCTTCAACACGACCACCAAGCTCTCCATGTCGACAGTTCGCTGCGATACAGGGGAATCGCGGTGGAGGGGCTCACTCGAGTTAACTGAAGCTGCTTGACTTCTTGGAGCTCTGCAGCCGCAAAGCTCAACGTGGCAAGTGTGACAACTGTCACACGGCCGTGACGCATCCTCCACTGCCCCGCATACTGTAGAACGAGATACAGTCCCTTGGACCCTTGCGTATGTTGCACAGACATTCGTAGAGTCAAAGGGCATGGAAAAAGGGACCAGAAGTAAAAATTATGGACGTTGAGGGGTTTGAACCCTCGGCCTCACGCATGCAAAGCGTGCGCGCTACCACTGTGCCAAACGCCCGTATATTACATTCCTTACAAAAGTATAATATGCACAGAAAGGTCGAATGAGATGCAATGTGCCAATCACCATGTGCTGCGCAGACGCAGCACCGGGAACTGTACCAAGTACCGTAGACTACGTACAGTAATATGTGAGGTGCACACAATGCCAAAGGTCGCAAGCCAGACAGAGGTCTGAGCGCCCGGAGATTGGTAACGATCATATTTCGTCAATAGGTCCGATGGCCGCCTGGGCAGCGAGTCCGACAACAGCTTGAATAGCAAGCGGCGAATACTGACCCGCCACGCACATCTATGTAATGCTGACCATACATCAAGCGAGCATCACTAACGCCATCCCTACTGCCCCCAACGCCATCACCGGCATCACCCCGCCACACTCACGCCGGAGACAGCACCGTTCCCCTGCCCGTCCGCAGTCTGCGCCGACGGCCCTTCGCCTCCACCCGTCGCAGAAGCGCTCCCAGATGCCGTGGCCACACTCGCGCTCGCACTCGCACTCGGTCCCGAAGCTTGGGCCCCAGTACCAGAGGCAGAGGGCGCTGCAGGGGGCGCGTCGCCCCTACAGGGACGGCAAACGC
>JABYQS010000132.1:0-106491 GCA_022592435.1 Cerioporus squamosus | reverse complement strand
AACAGCCGCCACTCGAAAATCACCGTCGAATACCACCGCCCGTCGCGAGAATCCATCCAGGAGTACAACAACCTCCTCAACGAAGCCCACCTCCACGCCGCCGCTGCGAACACCTACTCCGACAACTACACCCGTCCCGCGCCGCGCCCCCGCCCCCGCCGCTCACGAAGAACAGCTCCGGCACGCCTCCGAGGGTCCGCAACTCGCTCCAGAAGCCGCCTCCGCGTAAGCAGACGACCTCGCACTCTGTCGATCGCGACCCGTTCCGCAACGAGCCCTCCATGACGACCACCTCGCCCCCGCCGCGCCCGTCGAGGGCCAACACGGCCACCCTGAACGACATCTACCCGACCCAAGCCAATCTCGCCAGACATCGCCTCTCCGATCCCGTCCTCACTGCTGCCGACGTCCCGTACTACGTCGACCCCTCCGAAATCCCCGCCCAGACCCCGCAGATGCAGCCCAACACCCAGTACGCGGCCAACTACGATCTCCCGCCGCTGCCCCCGGCCCCGTATGCGCCTAGCACGCCGTCGACAATCAGTGCCGCAGGCAGCCGATCGCGGAGCAGCACGACGGCAAAGTCGAAGAAGGGTGTGTTCACGTTCATGTCCGACCTCCTCAATACCTCCAAGAGACCAGAGATCAGCACTCCGTACGACCCCGTCCACCTCACCCATGTCGGCTTCAACACCTCCACGGGCGAGTTCACCGGCCTGCCGAAGGAGTGGCAGCAGCTGCTGCAGGAGAGCGGGATCTCCAGAACGGAGCAGGAGAAGAACCCCCAGGCGGTCATGGAGATCGTCAAGTTCTATCAAGAGACCAACCGGGGAGACACATCTGTCTGGGACAAGATGGGTGCGATCCATGCCCCGACGCCTCCGACCCCCATCGCGCCTCCCCAGCCGAAGCCCTTCGACGATGGTTTCGCTAACCCAGTACGTCCTGTACAGTATGTTTGCTGCATACTTCTGATGCATCTACCCAGCGTGCCGCTCCCCCTCCTCCCAAGAAGACGGCCAGTACTCCCCCGACGTCGCATCGCATGGCCCCCGCCCCGCCGCCCCCGCGACGCCCACTCTCGACCGCTCCACGTCACAACGCCTCCCTCAGAGCAAGCCGCATAAGCCCGCGGAGCAGCTGTCCCGTGCAAACACCACGCGCGACAGACGCTCCCCGGGACCAGGCCAGCAGCCCTCCCATCACACTCCCCCCATCACGCAGCGCCCGCGGCTCCTCCGAAGCCCCCGAAGTCGTCCCCTGGGTCATCACAGACGGAATTGCCGCTCAAGTCGTCGCCTAGCGTGCGCGATCGCGAGCGAGAGGGACGGGGTCCCGCATCGCAGCCGCAACCCAGCGCCGCCGCTGCCAGTCTCCAGAAGGCTGCAGCCGCTGGCGGGGCCACTCCGAGGAGACGCGAGAAGAAGGAGAAGGATATTGCGAAGGAGGCGGACATCGTCAAGCGGCTGCAGCAAATCTGCACGGATGCGGATCCTACAAAGTTGTACAGGAACTTGGTCAAGATCGGCGCTGGGTAAGGGATCGTTCCATTCGCTGGACAGACATGACATCTGACATAACCTCAGTGCATCTGGTGGCGTGTATACCGCATACCAGGTCGGCACGAACCTCTCCGTGGCAATCAAGCAGATGGACCTCGACAAGCAGCCCAAGAAGGATCTCATCATCAACGAGATCCTCGTAATGCGGGCTTCGCGACACCCCAACATCGTTAACTACATCGACTCCTTCCTGCACAAGAACGAGCTCTGGGTTGTCATGGAATACATGGAAGGCGGCTCGCTGACAGACGTCGTCCCGCCAACCTGATGACCGAGGGCCAAATTGCCGCCGTCTCGCGCGAGACCGCCCAGGGTCTCGAGCACCTCCACAGGCACGGCGTCATCCATCGTGATATCAAGTCCGACAACGTGCTGCTCAGCATGAATGGTGACATTAAGCTCAGTGCGTTGCACTTCTTATTTCAGTTGAACCGGCAGGCTGAACCTTGTTTGTAGCTGACTTCGGTCTTCTGCGCGCAAATATCCGAGTCGAACGCGAAGCGCACTACCATGGTCGGGACACCATACTGGATGGCTCCGGAGGTTGTGACTCGCAAGGAATACGGTCCGAAGGTCGACATCTGGAGTTTGGGTATCATGGCGATCGGTGCGTGCCTGTTCATTGCGGGGTGTCGCACACCTGCTGATAACTCGACTCCGACAGAAATGATCGAGGGTGAACCTCCATATCTCAACCAGAACCCATTGAAGGCTCTGTACCTCATCGCGACCAACGGCACGCCCCAGATTGCGAACCCGGAATCGCTCTCGCCGGTCTTCCGGGACTACCTTTCCAAGACCTTGGAGGTAGATGCGGATAAGCGACCCACAGCGTCAGAACTGCTCCAGGTACGTGTGGTGCAACGGTCTCAATTACGCCCCTCCTGACGAAAATGGCCACGTAGCACCCATTCTTCAAGCTGTCAGAGCCGCTACGAACCCTCGCGCCGCTCATCAAGGCAGCACGCGAGATTGCCAAGAACAAGTAAAGGTCCTGCGCGCGACCACGCACCCTGCTTCGCCTTCGATCGCCTCGCCGTTGTCGTTCTCTTCATGTCATGCACCGATCTATCTATATCCACTTTCCATCTCCGTGAAACTCGCTCATTGTGTACCCTTCCGTTTCCGTGTTCTGATAGGCTCCCGTTCCTGTCCGTGTGTCCCGACTCGACCCGACCCCAACCCAATTCCAACCCTGAATCTGATGTGTTGTACGCAACTGTCGCGCGCGTTGTCTCGTGTGTACAACGCCTATGATACGTTAGGCCCATGCTACGCGTGGGTGCGGTGGTGCTGTAGATCTTCCAATATTTGAGCGCTGGACGTTGGTTTGGGGGTGGCGAGCGTGTAGCATTCTGACCTGGGTTGTGTGCCGGACTCTGGTTGCATATCCTCTCCATCTGTAGCAGTATATATGTACCGTCCTGGTGGATACCCGTGATGTTAATACTGTTATCGGAGGGTATCACTGTACGAACCGAGGTCGCATATTCTGCCAGTAATGCGCTCAAAGAAGCAGATTCCATTCAGAAAGTAACATATGCGTGAAAACTTGTTGTAGTTTTGTGTGCGGATGGTTGTGTGATAAGTTTATTCGGAGGATGCTGTTCGTGATGGGGATGATCGTGAGCACTGTCCATCTTCTCCTTATTCTCACCAGTTGCGGCGCCCAGCCTGCGTGATCTATGAGCGGCGAAACATAGAGGAACCAGACTCAAACACGCACCGAAGTACATGAGCGCCAGGTTTCCCGGATCACTCGCCTCGGTGATGAGCTCGTTCACGGTGTACTCCACACTGAGAGTCTTGTCCAACTTCCTCGCGACTGTGGAGAGAGCGCGGTCTGCCGCTTCGTCGGTCGTGTCGCTGGCCATGTCGATGCCAATGGCAAACCGGATGGCTTCTCCGGTGAATTGCGCCGTCTCGCCGCCCTGGACGCGCTTGAGCTTGAAGTCGCTCGCCGTCCTGGAAGAGAGGTGAGAGGCTGCACGGCTCATCCAGCTGCAATGTGACGTACCATGAATGAAGAGGGTCGTACTTGAAGACCTCCAGCACGGTTAAGATCGTCTCGGAACCGTCTCGCAAGACCCGCAAGGTTTCTTCGGCGCATCTTTGGAAGACGCCTTGCGTGCCAGACATCCCGAGGCCATCGACCATATCAGCCGTCAATCGGAAAGGGACTCGCTCAGGCTGGGGAAGCAGCTTGCCCTGTACGGACGAATTAGCAACATGTTTCATGGCGCGACGCAAAACGAGAAGCATACCTGTTCGAAGGCAATACCCAGATCAATATGAACGACCTCGCCCGTCTTGTTGTCGATGAGGATATTCGATGTATGCCTATCCCCGAGTCCGAGAATGTGACCGACGATGGAGGTCGTCGCCACGCTCCGCGAATAGTGTAGGCGCATCGCAAACCAGGACATTGGCGTCTTGTGTTTCTCAGTGAAGTAATGCCTCATGACCGGTCTGAACCGGGACCGTAACTCGATGAACCGTCTGACGACTGCTTCAGGGTTATCGCGCCACTCGGTCTTACTGGTCCCAGCTAGGCGTTCTCTGAACTGCTCATGGGTGTAGTCGTCAGGGTTGTACCTTGATATGCAACTCAACATACGACTCCGATGCGCATTGTGAATCAACGTACCTGGTATGTGCTGGTCGTAACCAGCTCGCGAGAGGGGTGGTGTTGTCAACGAACTCCAAGACGCCGGCTTGCGCCGCGAGTGGTATGACCTTGTATCCTCGTACTGAGAGCTTCCTCTTCCTGGTTTCGCGATCATGACGAAGGACAACATTGACCAGGTCGAAGACCTGCTCCATGACGGCGTCTTGCCGAAGGTCGTCTTCTCCTTCTCCCTTGAACTGCTTACAGTTAATGCGAGCCGCGTATCAAGGTGTGAATACGACTTACCAGCTGCTTATACCAATGCCCATCGCTCCCTAAGCACTTGATGATCTTCGGCAGGTTGACTCCGCCAGCTGTCGAATACTGGACATCGTAACGAGATATCCAGACACAGTCGCGATACTGAGCTGTGGGATCTATGGGCGTTGATGCTGTGATCACTGGAACTCGGACGTCCTTCAAGCTGAGAATGAGGAGATGGTCGGGAACCGGTATCTCGCTGGGGGGTGGCCTCTTGGCGTAGGTAGGCTTGATGGGATATTTCGCCCATTCCAAAGACGCGTCGCATACGCGCTCCACCGCCTTCACGCGTTCTCCAGCGTTCGGGTCAGATCGTAACTTGTCGAACACATCTGTAACAGCTGCAGCGCGGTCCAGCTGCGACGGAGCTGGAGACGCGTGTCGTCCTGACTGCCTTCTCGCATGACCAGAAGCTTGCGACGGAGACGACGCGTCGAGTCTCAGACAGTATAGGGGGAACAGGCTGTGGTAGGGATGCTCGCGACCCATGCGATAGATGACGTGCTGTAGAGCGATCTGGTTGTGAGACGACGAAGAGCTGTCCGACTTCGACAGTCGGGCAGTCAGCTGATGGGCGAGGAACACAAATTTGTGGGAAGGGACCGACGCGATGGCGGGGCCGAGCTTGTGTTTCAGGTCGTCGTTGTCGAAGTTGGCCAACCACAGGGAGCATAGCCGTATAGGTGAGTCTTCGTCAAAACTGCTAGAAGCTGCGAGACATCGTGCATACATCTCCACTGCGGTAGTGAGGAACGATGTGCGCTGTCCGGATTGCTCCCTGTACCGATCCTCGTCCTGGTTCAAGAGAGTTTGCGCCTTGTTCAGCTCGTTCTTCAAGCTTGGA
This sequence comes from Cerioporus squamosus, assembly GCA_022592435.1. NCBI lineage: Eukaryota > Fungi > Basidiomycota > Agaricomycetes > Polyporales > Polyporaceae > Cerioporus > Cerioporus squamosus. The sequence continues at coordinate 101,156 of JABYQS010000132.1, read as the reverse complement.
ACCTCCTTGGGATTTGTCTTGTTTTTTTGTAGCTGCGTGATATGATTCTTACGCTGCCTGATTTCTTCTTTCTTCCGATCGACATACAACTTCCAACGTAACGCATCCGGCGACCGCGATATGGCATGGTATTGTCGCTCTGCGAATATCGCATACTGGTGGAATATGGAGGCACGTCTGTCACTTTCCTTGAACGTGTCTTCTGAGGAGCAGTTGAGAACGAGGTCGACCGCCGGGCCGAAGCAATCAGAGACGATCTGGGAGGGCTTTCGCATTGATGCTTCGGCAGACCAAGTCCCCTTGAATACATTGTCAGCGTAATTCAGACTCCAGACGGATAGTACTCACCAAGCGTGCCAGAAGCAAAGCATGCTGCATGCCTTGTTCGGCGTCGTGCCGCGATTTGTCAAGTGAAACAACAGCGGCAAGTGAGCTCAGCGACTTGATGGCTAGCTTTGGCTCGCCCATGAGCCACAGGACGCTTGCGAATTCTCGGGCCACTCTCGAGGAAGGAATGCGCTCCAGGTTTTGGGCACGAACGACGGAGTTCAGAGCGATCTGTGGCTGGTTGACGTTGCGAGCCTTCTCGGAGAGACACAGCAAACATGCTTTCTCCAGCTCCACCAACGAGTCACAGAAAGGAGAAGTGAGGTCGCCGATCTGGTCTCGCTGCTCCTTCTGTCGTACAGATCGGACTAGCGAGATGCGCGTCGCCATGATAGCTTCAATATTGGCGAAGCTGAGATCTCAATCAGTCCATGCTTCATGAGAAAAAACATGATCAACGCACTCGAAGGCTGAGTCGAGGGATGAGAAACTGCCCCATTCAGCAGAACTGATGCGTTTCGACTGCAGGTCCTTCTGTATCTCCTCTCCTTTCCACCGACGAATTTGGCTTAAACACATGAGATTCTGCGTGACCTGTCGGATCTCAGTGAAGTTCTCGCTGCCAAGCTCGCGCAGGCGATTCATTTCCTCCGCGAACGCCCGCCGTAATACTGTATCCACAACATGTGGACTTCTCTCGCGATACACGGCACGGAGGGCCAGGTAAAGCGTGGAACCCGAGAGGTTGTTGCCCAGATTCTCTGGAAGATCCCATGTCTCTGCGCGCCATCCAAGATTGTAAGCGAGGTTGCTAGACTCGGGAGTAGCGGATTTCGGTTCGACGGAGAGGTTCTGCATGGTGCTCAGCGCGAGCTGGTTGAATCCGAAAGAGTATAAGGCCTGAACGACGCCTTCCGCATCGGAAGAGCTCGCAGTGCCAGATTCCACGACCGCACCATGGTAGCGTAGAGCCTTGTCCCACTGACTCTCGTGGCGAAGACGTTTGACGAAGAATGTGCGAAGGTCCTCGGTTTGTATGCCATAGAAACCGTCGGGTTCGTCGATATGGCTGTAGATCTCGAACAGAATCTGTTCTGTCGCGGAAGCGTCAGACGCATTCGGTGACACCGGATGGCCGGAAGCGAGTTCGAGGAACAAGAGTGCGGTGGTGTACGCGCTACACTTGATAGCGCACCGGCTGAGCAGAGTGAAGTCCATAGCCAGCCATCGGTCGTGAGCAAGGGCATCTCGGGGCGTGGGTGCCCTAGAGGGGTTGAAGTATCGCAAGTGAAGCACCACATTGATGATGGCGCGGTAGCAAGGTGCAGCGGCGTCTTCGAAGGAGAGGGTGGCAGCGAAATACCCCGATAGTACGGCCCGGATGGAGTCGGGGCTGTGAGAAGACGACGCATCGAAGTCGAGTTGTAAGAGGGAATGGACCAAGACCGGGAGTACATCTTCAGCGAACCCGGGATCGGACTGCAAAACCGGTGTCAAGGGGGCGAAAAATGGTTCACGAGCACCAAGGACATCGCAAAGCAGGGTGCTTATACGAGATATCCACGTACTGAAATCCCTGGAGAGGTGTACCATGGCTTCACCCGCTAATGCGGACCTCAGGTCAGGTGCAGCCTTCCTCACGAAAGGTTTAGAGAACGCCTGAAGATACTGCAGCTCGCGACGAATCTGAGAGGGGCAGCCACGGCTGGAGTTGGACTCCGGCGAGACGGACAGAAGCGTGCGCAAGGTTTCGTATGCCACGTGGACTTGCGAAGCTGACGAAGTGTCCATCATTGAACGTAGTGAGGTGACGACACACGCTCGTGCGAGGTGCTCGTCCACTCGAGGAGGATAATCCTTGAACGACTTTGCTCGTGGTTCAACGGCTCGGCGATGGGCAGTCCGCACGTTCTCCGGATCGTATCGGTCGCCTCCGATACTGTCGAGTTGCCCGCAGTGCAACATGAGGAGTGAAGTGAAGGCGTTGATATCACTGTCGACCAGGTAGTTCTGGGGTGGTATGCATGCTTTGAGCCGCCAGAAGTCGGAGGTATTGAAGTGCTCGTCTGCGTCGTGTTGCGATGCCAGATCGCGGATTCTGCGCACAAGGCGGAACTTGTTCGCGGAGACGCCGTGGTCGATCAGGACAGATGTGAGGTCCGATAACTTCGCTTCTTCGCAAGCAGCTTGCAGCGACGCGGGGAGCTCTCTGGGCCAGGCGGCTAGAGCACGGATCACCTGCGTCTTCGATTTGCCCCTACGGAGAATGTCCGCCTGTGTCTCTGCCCAGGTAAGAAGATCCGCGCCGAGACTGACGACGGCCTCATCTCCGACAGTTTGGGAAAAGTCGTGTGCGATAGTGCTGATGCGGATTAGGACGTCGGCCAGACGATAGTCCGCTTGCGTGGAGGAAGCCTTATACTGAGATAGGCACCACTCCAGCATGGACTGGGCCCCACGAGCAAGATCAGCCTGGGCAAGCATCGACACAGACCGGAGTATCAGAGTACGCAAGAGACTCTCCTCCTGGAAATGGTTATCGTGGCACGCGATCCACAGGCAGAGACCATTGAGCAGTCGGTACTGCTCGTTCACAAGTGGAGTCCGTTCGATGTCTGCGAACAGATGGTGGAGAATATGGTAGGTCACGGCGGGAGAGTCGACATGCTTGACGTGGCCCCGGAACCACTCGAGGCTCTGGAGGATGATGGAGGTGGAGTAGGCAGGTAGGTTTGGCGAGTATGTCTGGAATGTATCCAAGGAACGATACCGGGTGATGGCTTGAAACGTGCCGACAGCGGCGTCTGAGCCTGTCAATGCGAGAGCGGAAGAAATGGGACCGTCTTGGGAGATATCCTGGTCCCCGAGAGTCCTCAGAATCGAAGCGACGATCCCGTCAATATTCCGCTTGAGTTGCTCGCGGAGAACGGACTGCTCGCAATTCAGCTTCTCCATGACATCCTCGAGATTCCCCAGCTTATTCGAGTGTGCCCAGAAACTGATCTGGTAGGAAACAAGTTCTGCGAAACATCGCGCGATGCCGACCTGCTCGCTGCACTGGATCGCTTGGCAGTGGCGGGAAAACAGCTCTTTACCATGGGCTATATTGTCGGGGGTACCTTCGGCCAGTAGGTTGGTAGGCGTGAAGGCGCGGAACGTAGCTTCGGCGCATTCCCTGCGATCGCGATAGCCAAGGAGGTCCGGAGGGAATTTGAACAGGTCCATGTTGGATTGGCGGATGGAAAAAGCAAACTGGGACGCATGGCAGTCGAAGAGATCGGCGAAGGACTCAAGACCCAAGCGATCCACGACGCCCTTAAGCACGGCTTTGAGATGGGGGTGATAGGTGCTAGAGAAGCTTGCAATCTCGAGCAGATGCCAGTATGCACCTCGTCGCATGGAGGCCTCTGAGATGGCGATGTTGCCCAAACACAACAGACGGGTGAGTATACCCTCGTAACTTATTCAACGCCGTGTCAGCGGTGAAAACTTCGATAAGCATGCTACTCACTGTTCCGTGGTTACAGATAGCTGGGAGCGTATTTGTTGATATACGATGTCCATGGCTTTCGGCCCGGCTACTGTTCCGACTCTGAACAGCCGGGGGCTTGTAGCAGCGACGCGAAAGCGTATCCTGATGTCGTCCTCGCTTCCGAGACCAGGCAGGACCTCAGACGGGAGGTCCTCGAAGTTCGGGCTCTTGTCCTCAATCGGCATCTGCCACACCGTCTGCTCCGGGTCTTTGGCAAGATAGCCGTCCAGGAAGCGTATGATGGTATCCTGCACTTGCCAGTTCTTCTGGGATCGCGCCCTCAGCAGGTTCACCGTCTCTTGGCAGTAGTCTCGAACCATATCCCCGAGCGTCACTGGAATCGTTGGTTGCATCCAAATGTGGGAAGTTGCGTCAAGAATTCGGACGACGAGCAACTTCGTCTCAACCCGGTTCTTGTATGCGTAGCGTATACAAATGTCCGCGAGTTTCTGGAAGAGCTTCTCAAGCTTGCAATTGCTGATGTTCAACGTCCTGCAGAGGATCTGTTCGCAGTACGACGGTGCCAGCAGTAGGAACTCGTCGGGCTGGCTCCCCAGGATGAGATCTGTCAAAGCGCGATCCCGAGTAGCTTCGCCAGAGGAGGATTGTAGGATGGGGATGACAGCTAGAGCGGTGATGCATGTATTGATGATACGAAGAGTTTGTGCCGCATCCTTCTCGGCGTCTCGCGTGACCGAATCTGAAGCAGCAGAGTGCTTTGAGCGGACTGGCCCGAAGCCATCCGTATCGTCGAGCTGTCCTTGGGCTCCCGAGTCTTCATCGTTCGGCGCCTGACCCACTGCCATACGCAATACCGAACGGAGCTGATTGAGTAGCCCTGCGAATGCGTCCTGGACCTGTGATATAACACCAGTTCAGCTTATCCACACATATCCTGACTTGAAGACGTACATCGGCACTACGGAACACAAACCTCTGGAGGTCTCTCCGGAGAGAGACACAGGACCGATCCATGCGCGTCGACGACGAGAGTAGCTCCCTCAGAACCTGGGACTTGATGCCCGTCCTCTCGTTGGGCGGCACCAGCGTCTGCCAGTCTACTGCCTCGGCACGACTGTCCTCTGCTCTGATTAGAGGGTCGAGTGCGTCTAGCATAAGCCGTCGCTCGTCTAGACTCCATCGACGATCTCTCAAGAAGGGAGCGATACTGCCCAAGAGTTTGCAAGCCGCTTGGAGGACACGCCGATTGGACTGGGTGCCATTCATAAGGAGAGATCCCTCGAACAACAGAGCTGAAACGACAAGGTCCGTGGAGGAGCGGATGCGTTCGGCAGTTGGGGATCCATACCCCAGGTGGCGCGATACCAAAGTCAGCGACGCCTCCTCTAAAGACTTCAGCAGAAACGCCGATAGCCTCCTCTCTCGTCCTCGCGGAGGGGCGAGGTCAGTACTGTCGCCAAACGGACCGGGAATCCCGCTGTTGTGAGGATCGGCAAGGATGGGGGAGCTGGTGGAGGAGGTCGGGGATCGCTCAGGGCGGTACGGGGGGAGATGAGCATACAGCTGGAAGTCACGGATTACTTTCGTCTGCCTCTCCTCCAGTAGAGCATCGACAACGATGCTATGAGGAAGAATCGGGTTGCATTGAGGTCTCACTCGTTTCGACGAGCTGACGATGCCCTCGAGAAGAGCATGGATATCCGCAACCGTGTGGAGCGGCATGGAGGTACGTCGCTCGCTCCCGATGCGCCAGGATTCCACTAACCATGATAACACCTTCTCCTCCATCTGCATGCGATAGAGCCGCACGTCTTGATTTGCGATACGAAGGCAGAGGACCATGAAATTACAAACCGAGTCGAAAGGGTATCCCGGACCTTGCACGTCGAGGTCCTTCACGAACGACTCGATTTCTTGCAGGACACGATGGGGGGAGAGAAGCTGTTCCGCATGGGCTAGCAGGACATGAGCAGCATGGCAAGCAGCTCGAGAGACAGCCGACACATTGGCGCGTCTCATAGCATGCGTCCATATTGGGTCCCAGGTACCCCCGACGTCCAAGGGTGAGGGCTCTGTGGTGGAGCCGCTGACTATCGCGCATTCAGCATGCGCAACAGCAGCCAAGCACAACAAAGTCCAGGATTGGATGACAGAGTCCTCGAAAGATACCAACGACACAAGAGCCGCGATGATATCCTGGCGGAGCTGATCATAGAACGTTGACCAGTGGCGATCGATTAGAAACAGGAGGACTTGTAAGTGATGCAGGCGAACTTGCTGAGACACCGGCGAACGGATGGACGACAATAAGCTCAGGACGGGATTTTCCAGCTTAACGCGCTTCGCAGACGGGGTGGCCGAGGAGTAGGTGGATTCTAATCGCAAGAACAGCTGATCACTATGATCAATAGTTATCAATTCTCGAGACGACTTGTGGGCGAACCTTCTCCGCGCAGTCTGCCTGGAGCTCGAGGACAGCCCATGACAATGCTTGCTCGAAATCGAAATGCCATCCAGATGCGAACGTCTGTGTTGTGAAAGCAGCTTGCTCCTCCACTTGAGGATCCGATAGACGCAACCGCAAGGAGTCGAGGGAAAGAGCGCACACAGAGCCCCGACTGTGTGCTGATGCTTCCAACGCGTGCCCAAGTGCCGAGAGGGCGCCGGCGGGGTCGACATTCGGCTCGCTGTCGAGCGGATCTACCAGGAGGTAGGGGAAGAGCTGCCGTACGATCACTACAAGGTGCCCTTTGAGCGACTGGTTCTTCGTTCCCCACATGCTCACCAAAGCTTCCCAGTTGTCATTGGCAAACCAGCTGACGAGCTGGCGACAGTTGAGGGTGAGATGCGAAAGAGCGGAAGAAAGAGCGATGAGGAAATCATGGTGCAGAGAGGTATCACCAGTGTAGATGCGCAGGAACCGCGTGAAGTAGCTCAGAAGGATACGCGGGAACCTGTCGGGGCCTTGTCGCGCGTGTTCGGTGTCATCATCGGGGCCGGTGAGGAGGGGGGCAATCGGTGAACAAAGGAGGATGGAGACGACAGACATGAATTCGATCTGCTCGAGGGTGACAGGTTGAGAAGTTCTCATAACAGTAGCCCGGCGAAGCGGGGATGCATGGCTGGCCGGCCGGGGACGCTTCAACCTTGAAGTGGACGGACCTTCCGCTCGATCACTCTCGTCAGACAGGGCCTCGTCTATCTCCACATCCGAATCAACTTCTGCATCTTCCCCATCTCTGTCGAGGTCCTCTGCGAGCTTTCGCCTAGGCCCGCGCCCCACAACGATGTTAAACGCGAGCGCGAGGAGGTCGCGCCACATATCATCTTTGAGAGCGTAAAGATGCGGTTTGTACGCGACTATGAGGTGTATGGTCTTCGCGTAGTCCAGAGCTACCGGTGCAAGGAGCTCCCCTTGATAGACAATTGCACGGGTAAGATGGATGAGGAGGGGCTTGAGGACGAGGTAATTGAGACGTTCGATGCTGCGCTCAGTAAGCCATCGAATAACTGAAGCCACATCACCTAGCCGTTTGAGAGCGGCAGAGCCACGACCGGTGGTTTGAGTAGGAAGAACGCCCGTCTTTGAGATGCAAGACTTGAGCTCCTTGCTGAACGACGTGAAGAGTGCTTGGAAGATCGCTAGCCATGGCTTCCCTTTACCGTCTTTGTCGAGATGAAGAACCACCGATGCTCTCCCAAATGCATTCCGCACCGCGTCTCGGCCCTGCTGGCGCTCCGTCGCCTTGTCGCTCGTGAGGTTCTCAAATACATGAGCGAGGTTGACGGACTCTCGGCGAGCCATACCCTGCCGGATGAGTGAGCTTCGTCGAACGCGTTTCTGACCACTTCCCAGAGAGCATACCGGTCGATGTGAAGGGTAACAAGACAAACCCGGGAGGCAGAGCAACAATGCGCGGTGCAATGAGTGGGGCGATGCGTGAGGCCGAGGACGGACAAAGACGGGCAAGGAGTTCTAGGAGGACGAGGAGGACGAGGACGAGAGCCACTCTGACTCTGAGCCGCCGGAACCCAACCGAGGAAGCGGGCGCCTGTCGAACTTTGTCTTCAGGCTCGCGGCGCTAGTATAGTACCAACTTCACGTCGACGTCTTCTAAGTATTAATGTGACTGCAGATTGGAGAACGTAAGCTTACTTGGAGTGTACCATTTATTACAGAGTATCTGCTGACCTCGTTTTCATACAGCACATGCGGTTCGCGAGCAGCTCTGCCCTCGCCATCGCCCGAAGGGCCCTCGAGGAGGCTAACGAGGAGCACGCTAGGGCTATTTTCAAGAACAAAATGCGGATGAATGCATTGACTTTCATTGCATTGCTACCCCCTGAGATTCTTTCACTTGTCTTTGTGTACCTCGTGCAGGAACAATACGAGGAAGCCGCTCTCCTGGCTCGGACACCCTACAACGATCCCTCTGCGCCACCCAACACCTGGATCAAAATTTCTCACGTCTGTCGTGACTGGAGGACCACCGCACTGGCAACTCCGAGGTTCTGGAGCTACATCATGTTGACCGATAACTTCCCGGTGGAAGAGTTCCTCGCGCGGTCGCGACAAGCTTCATTGTCCGTCCTTGCCTGAGATCGGGCCACCCTCTCACCTCTGGCAGTTACACCATCCACGTCAGGCGCTTTTCGCTAGAATTCTCCTCGAGTTCTCCCGCCTGCAAGTTCTGCGACTCAATTGTCCGCCACGAAATATCGCCACATTCTGCGAGAACATCCGAGTCAGTGGTGTCGCACCGTTGCTAGAGACGATAGACATATCTACCACCAACGGCTACCCATGGGACGTCAACTCCTCTGTTTTCATGCCACATGTGTTCCTCCCAGAACAATTACCTCGTATCCATACGCTCAATGTCAGCAAGATCGCATTTGCTTTGGGACAACCCCATGTTCAGTGCGACTCTCACCAAGCTCGTCATATCCGGACATACCAGCTCCCGGTCTGATCTGGGATCCTTCGAAAATTTCCTAGATGCCCTCGAAAGGATGGCTAGCCTGCAAGTTCTCGACCTCGATACCGTGATTCCACCGCTGACAACTCCGCCATCGCACCTCCATCCGCGAAAGGTGGCCCTTCCCGCCCTCACCTCCTTGAAGCTCGTTGCTGCCGCAGAAGACTGCTCTCGTCTTCTTGAACACGTCATCTTGCCGACAGACACCCGTTGCCACATCGCAGGTGCAGGACCCATCAGGAACGAAGACCTTTTCGCTGCTCTTCGAGACCACCTGTCGGACCCTATGCACTTGCGCGCTGTCTGTCTCCGCCGTGGTGACGCGGGGGAGTTACGTCTGAGAGGGTGGAGAGATGCAACAAGGGCGACACAGTCGAACAGAACTCCACATCCTGTTGACTTGGAACTCAAGTTCTTTATCGACGCACCACTCCTCACGTCGCTGTTACGTGGTCCCGGGATCCTTTCGGATGTTTCCGTCCTGGAGGTCCGAATGCATCGCCGTGATTGGCAGTGGAAGGACATCTTTGCGGGAATGCCGAGAATTCGCGTCCTTGAGGTGTACTACGACCAGCCACTGTGCGCCCGAAACCTCGGGATCAGGTCCAGGTGATCTGGTGAAAAGCCCGTTTCACCGCTAATGTTGGGGGATAGTTGAGGGTGGCTATAAGCTGGTGAAAGGCCATGCTCCGCAATACCGGATCCAACATGGGGACTTGTTAGTCCCGGGTCGCGAAGCGCTCCTTTCAGCCGATATTCCGACCCCGGCGCTTCCTCCCTCACAACCGTCGTCTCTGCGCCTTCTGGCGACTTGTCCTCTTCCCTCATGTCCCTCTCTCTTCCCTCTCTCTTGGGTTGCTCTTGGGTTCCACGTCTGGTCACTTGCGGCTTTCTAGTCACTTTCTCTGGGGGCTCACTTGGCTATGGCTCTGTTCTAGGTATCTAGGGGGAACTGCTCTCGCTTGTCCATGCTACATACTTGGGGCTGGCGAGGGTGCTTCATACTGGGACTACAGCTAGCTGAGCTCGTCTTGCACGCGCAGGTCAAAATGGTTATGTATAGGATGCACATTGGCCATTGGTGAGTACATCATTTCACTCTTGGGCACATGGGCACATCGAGGCTTTTGTCCGGGCTATCGGCCGCTGTGGAGGATTGTACATGCAGCCTCCCTTATGCCATCTGTATGCGTGTACTCTAGTACTGTAGTTGTATTACTGCACAATGAATATATTTAGTACCTGCAATCATAGTCTGAACACCCATTAATTCACCCTGATAAATATGCCAGGACCCCAGAACCGCTCGTACAGGCTGCGAAAACATAGTAAGTTATTTCAAAATCGTGCTCACTATATACATGAAATTACCACTTAGTGATCTTTCGAGACGCTCAAATCCGGTGTTATCTATCCATGTAACAAGTTCACAATCAACGATAATTCACCAAGAACAGCTAGGTGAAAAGGTCGCTGAACCAGGCCTACAGTGAGCACGACGAGTTCCTCGAAGCGCTATCCGCCAGGTACCGCACGCCAAGTGGTCGCCAGCGGTCGCCGGTCCTCCCCAATTTGCGTGAGCTGAAGCTTGCGAGGATGCGGCTCTGTACTGCGGACTACGACATGGAAGTGGAGTTCCTCGACGCGCTGCTGGATACCCTCCTCAAGCGCCGCACTCACGGTGTTCCGCTGCAGCAGCTGTACCTCGTCAGGTGCACGAACATCGATGGAGAAGATGTCACTCGGCTCGCAGAGTTTGTTCCGGAGGTGATATGGGATGGTGTCGAAGAACAGGAGGAGGAAGAGGAGGAAGAGAGTGACGATCATGAGTCCAGTGAGGGGAGTGGAGAGGACGAGGACGAGGAGGACGATGAGGATGAGGAGGATGAAGATAAGGAGAACGAGGTGGACGATGAGGATGAGGAAACCGAGGAGGATGAGGAGGACGAGGAGGATGATGAGGATGAAAACGAGCAGTATGACTTCTACCATGGGTTTGATCAGGATCCATTGGAAGACTACGCCTTCTGGTGAGGATGAATATGACCTTGTAGCCCTTGCGCTGCAGTCACACCATCATCCAAATTGGCCACTGGCAATAGTCAGAAATCTATACCACAGACTGCCGAAGCGAACGTCAATCCTCCTTGTTGCCGGTGTGCACAGGCTCGGCCACTTCTAGCACACTGTTCAGCGCAGCCTGCGGAGTAGTACAAGTACTTAACTGGTATAACCACTTCCGCACCCGGTGCACTGCTTGCCTCTTAGCGCTCCACGATCTGCAGGCGTCCTGCTGACTCAGCAGCCCGCCAAGGCGACTCGGACATTGGTTCAAGTTCCAACTCATCCAGCAACACTCATGTGAGTAGAAAGTTTCGAGCAGCGTCAACGTACGTGCATTCTCGACCCATAATCTCATTTCAGCCTGATGAACAAACCCCTCTGCTTAGCCTACTACTACGGCGCATGAGCTCTCAACCTCAGGCTCACCGTGACGGCGCTCCGTCGGTTCGCGTACCGACGGTAGGAGAGCTAGTCCAAGCAGCAAGGTTAGCCCCCAATCACTCTTCAAATCGTGATCAGACCGCGCTGAGATATAGATTAGTCTTCCAGCTAGCGATGTTGGCGACGTGCATCAAACCGATGTACCTGTCATTCGGGCAGCGATGCTTCGCTCGATAGAGGCCTACAAACACGCGATCATGGAAATCAGGACCAACCTCAACACGCTCACTCCTATCGGGAGACTGCCACGAGAGGTCCTTGCGGAGATCATGACCATCCTCGCTCGCGACTACTACCACGGATACTACGACTTCATGAAGGACCGTCCTCTGAACTGGATCAGAGTTGCTCACGTTTGCCGTGCCTGGCGCTCTCTGGCGCTCAACACGCCAGCTATCTGGGCATATGTCGCACTGGAACTGGGAACAGATCAGTTCCTGAAGTTCCTGGCTCGCTCCAAGAAAGCACCGTTGTGCGTCACGACGTCCATTCCACCATATGGTGTTTGCTCCGCCGTTATCATGAAGGCTGTCGATGCTCTTGCCGGAGAGTCTGACCGCCTAGAGGAGCTCCGACTCCGGGGTAAATCCCAGTACCTCCAGGCTCTGTGCGCAAGGATGAAACTTCCTGGAAGCAGTTTACGCACGCTCATCCTTGAGGCGCCGGACGGGGAGTTCAACAATGGGCGCACTGTTCCCGAGTGTCGAACACTCATCGCACATCCTGGCTCTTTTCCGAAGTTGCGGCACGTCGAAATCAAGAACCTTCCGGTCAGGTGGCAGGACGGGATCTTCTCCAATGCTGCGGTGAACAGTCTCACCGTCACGGCGTTCTTCCATCGAGAAGGGCGCATGAGGCGCGAACCGCCGAAGACCGGGAAGTTCGAGCAGCTACTGCTAACTCTCGAGCAGCTAGCGCCCTCTCTCCAGTCCCTCACGCTGAAGGAATCCATACCACAACTTGACAGGATCCCTGCCGAATCCACCTCCAGGATACTTCCCTTTCCCGTCCTTCGTTCGATCGAACTAGTGGGAGATGCCAAGGATTGCGCTCGTCTTCTGAAACACATGTCCATCCCATCCATCGCCCGTGTCAGCATCGTCGTGTATGGGACCGCCGACATTTCGGAGGTTATACAGCGACTGTCGGAAGTGTTTGCGCGAACAGAACCTTGGCAGGCCGTAGCGATGAACTCAAGCGCGGACGGCCTCCATGTGACCGCCTGGGCCGGGGCCACGCGATACGAAAGACAACCAGCTGCTCTCAGCTTCTGCGTGCCCAATGGTACGCCGGTGCCACTCGCCACCATCTGCAGCCAAATCAGCAGTTGGTTTGGCTCTCTCAGACGGTTGGAGATGGCGGGCTCGTACGACACGGTGGACTGGAGGGAATTCTTCTCACGGATCCCTCAGCTGCAAGAGCTGCATATCGACAGTAACCCTCCTCAAGGCTTCTTTGACACCCTCCATCCGCGTTCTCGTTCCCGCGCCAAGAAGCCTGTCGCTCTCCTTCCGCAGCTTCGCAAAGTCGAACTCGAGTACATCGTGTTTCGTCCTCGTCCATCTCGTCCATATCGTCGACAGACTACGACGACCAACGATGCGGGCATCGAGTTCTTCCCGGCTCTTCTCAAGTTGCTGAAGTCACGCGATTCGGCTGGCATCTCGCTAGCGGAGCTGCATGTGCACAGTTGCATACGAGTGCACGCTGCGAATGTCGAGGCGTTGAAACATATCGTCGCAGACGTGAGATGGGATGGGGAGGAGGACATGGACTCCGGTGATTCGTGGTCTGACTCAGACGAGGACATGTATGACAGTGACGGCATGAGCATTCACGACTATCACGCTCATGCATCGACGGACTCGGAAGAGGTGGAAGAGAGCGACGAGGAGGAGTTGGATGAGGAGGAGTTGGCTGCGACCATCCCGGTGTGGGTCAGCTAGCATACACCCCGCGTCGTTATGTACACAAGCTACTACAACCTGCTTTCTCATATGTGCAGCGTACAAGGCGCAAGTGTGTCCATCATTGGCCATGTCGGATTATCTGGATGGCAAGGCGCCGGCGTGATTCAGCCACAGACGCGACGCGCGCCGGCGCGCGTTGAATTCTACCAACGACCACCACCATCATCCCCTGCCGCGCCTCATGCAAGCCACTGTGGACGCGACCGCTGTTAAACGTACGCACTCTCTTCATCAGCTCGCCTGTGCTCCTTTATATTGACCATCGCTAGATCTCACCCGGGCTCTTACCTGTCTTTCTAAGTTCGGGGAGGAGGTCATCCTTGTCGCCACACCCGAAACACTCGCTCTCTCCTCCACGAACTCCTCAAATTCTGCGTATGGCCGATTCAAGTATCCCAGGTCGTTCTTCAGCAAATACCGTGTCGATGCAGGGCTAGTGGATGATGACGGAGGCGCTCCGTCGATTTCGGGGCAAATCGCTACAAAGGTGCGGTTTCCGGGCATGCTTTCCGGACGTTTGCTAACGCGCATACAGTCCCTTCTTTCCATTTTTAGGCACCGGACGAACGAGAAGGGGTGCGAGAAGTGCGATTTCATCATCACCGACGGCCCGTCGCAGCACGTACAGGTAGAGGACGAGGACGAGGAGCGCGACTCGCTTGAGAGCAGATTGACAGTGCGTTTACATTGCAAACACGGTGAATATCCTATTACAAGCTCATCACGCACTTCCTATTGCCCCAGTCCCCGAGGTCCATATATGCGCGTACTGAGCGCTCTCTATCGTATGCTCGTTCCCAGGTGTGGTCAAAACCCATCGTCTCGCACTCAATGTCGCGAACAACCTAGCGCCCAGCGTACCTGACGCAGCGCAGGAGTCGCGGATGGTGGTCGGCTCGAAGACGCTGAAGAGTTTGCTGGAGCATTTTCCGTTCGGCAAAGGAAGCAAATCCGACCCGCAGCTCATCTGGTACTTCTATGATGACGAAGTGCAGCTGCGAAGTCATGCGGCTTCCGTCGACGACAAAGGTGGCGTTGGAAGACAGTCCAGCGTTGCCCTGATGATGCTGATGATCGATGTAGGGCGTCCACAACTAGCTACAGAACTCACTATCAGCGCGGAGGAGTTCGACGAGTATGATCTCCAAACTGGCCCGATGATGTTATCCTTCCACCTGCGCGAGTTCAATGTGAGTATACGCTGCACACGTTCAGAGTCCAGTTTAACATATCAATCATAGGCCCCCGTCGCGTTTGCAGAGGCGTCGCAACTTCCGCTAGAAATTCGCTTCACCGACCCGGCCGATATGATCTCCATTTCGGCGGATCACGAGCTCTTCAGTTCCCTTTTCGTCATTGCGACCAGCCATGTACAGTCCTCCCAACAGACCTCCCAGAACCGCCAGAGAGACCAGGGCCTGCGGGTTGGCGGAGGCTCGAACGGTCGAAAGCGCCCATTGGATGATGACAGTAACCACCGTACCGAGAGGAATCGCCCCAGAGTGAAGAAACCGATGAAGGTCGTGTACCAGGCGGATCGAGCGTCCATTGCTCGCGAGATGCATCCTCCACCAGTGCCCCGAGAGCCCCAGCCATCCTGGGCGATCCTCACAGCCGCGCAGCAACCCGAAGCGCAGGATCAATACGAGGATTATAACGAAAACGCATACGCCAGCGCTGGACCCTCGCAGCCGGAAATGGGAAGGGCGGCTGTGAAGGAGCCGCTGTTTCTCCCGAGCTCGCAGCTGTCGCAGCTTCCACCAGCTGTGGAGGCCGCCATCATCGAGTCCGGCTTAGGAATAGAACATATGAGTGCTGAGGAGTTCGCGGCCATGCTGCAATGCGATGCAGACGAGATCGAGTTCGGCGAGGCACGCGTCAAGCCAGAGGAATCGCAAGAGGACGACCTGGGAGAAGATGACGGGCAGGTGGATGACGGCATGGACTTCGCGCCGGGAGGACTTCGTGGGAGGACAGACAGCTTCGAGCTCGTGGATGATGTGGAGATGGCGCCGACGCAGAACGATGGCGGGACAAAGGTACGTTCACCGCTCGCGCATGAGATGGAAATTGACCTTGTCGACAGGCATTCCGCCCCTTATTCGAGGACTAGGTCGCGCCGACAGTACCCTGCGAGTCGCTATAAGCTGCACCGTACAGTAGCTGGATCGTAGCGCATGAAAGCTTAGGGAGCAATGTATTTGTATGCTTTGATCAATACCAACCGTCGTCGTCGAACATCACATCACCTGGATCAGCATCGTGCTCGTCATCATCGTCGTCCTCGTAGTCATAGTCATAGTCCGCAAGCTCTTCCTCATCTGAGCCCGCTTCAACTAGCTCCTCCAAGAACTCATGCTCGTCTGCCATACACGCGCCGTCCCAATGCACTTCAGGCACGATCTCCGCAAGCCGGTCGACGTCCTTTCGGCATGTGTTAGCGCAAGTCTTGATGTGCAGCTCTTGTACAGGAGTTCCACAGTTGCAGCGCGTGATAAGGGCATCTATCATGACGTCCAGGAACTCTGGTGGTCGGTTGTAGTGACGGCTGTGGAGGCGGATAGTTGTCAGCTTCAGCACTTCCAGGTGGGGAAGAGCCAGAGCCATGGGGTCGTCGCCGTCGGTAGGTGAGAGCGCCTCAGGGAGCTCTGTGGTTTGGTGTCTGCTGACAGACAAACAGCGGATGTTCGGCATCCCCGCAAAGACCTCCGACCATCTCCACCGATAAACAGAGCCCTCAACGACGTCCAGCCGACTGTCCAGGTGGGTGACCGCGGTGAAGATGGTTGAAGTTCGCAGCAAACTTGACATGCCGGGATCCATTACGCCTGTGCTAACTTCCAGCTCCAGGTCAGCACGCTCTTCCCCCGAATCGCGCTCGCATGGGTTTGGGAGCGTGATATGCTGCAACTCCGCACGCCAGCCATGGAGGGACAGCTGTCCACCCCAATCATCGAAACACGCTGTGCGCATGGGCGGGGACGACGAAAGGTGGGTTTGAAGCGCGAAGAAGAGGTTAGCCGACCCTCTATCCGCCGATTCCTGGCTGCCTCTTTCCGCCAGGATACGATAGCGGACGTCGGAGGGGAGGGTAAGGTGGTGAAGGAAAACTGTGCACTCCGCGCCGCCCGCGATAACTCGGAGGAAAGACAAATGAGGAAGGGAAATCTTGCGAGAGGGAGGTCCGGGCGGGGCTCGTGGGATGACATGCCCCAACTCGAGCTTCTGCAGAGCAGGGACACGATCCCCGCGTCGGCATAATACGAGCTTCGGTCTGACAACTTGAGACTCTCCAGCATTGCGGCGGGCGCGCTGACCATCTTGAACAGATCGCAAATTGCTTCCGAGCTCCCAGCGAGCTGCAGGGTGCGGATGCGTGCGAAATTAGCCATGACCTCCTTCACGGCCTTCTGTCGGTCGCCTCCATAGGTGGGGACAGAGGCGACGACGTGGAGGGGAGCCTGCTTGGACCGTACGAGCATCACATCCGCGGCGCGCTTGCTCGTGACGGCGATGTAGCTCCAGAAGCGCGGGGAGCTGAGCGCGGTGGCCCGCCAGTGGCGGCAGACGTGTGTGACCCCTACCCAAGTGTTCGCTCGCTTTGTTGGTACGAGCTCCCAGGTGTCGTAGCTCTCCACAAAACTATCTGCGGTGACAAGCGTGAAGACGGCAGAAAGGAGCTCGGACGGGAGGCGGGCTACCGGGGTCATCGTATTTAATCGGGTCTTGAGGTCGGTGATGGCACGAGCGTGCACTTCAATCTGGTCTTCGACGTCCTTCCGGGCATGGTCTCCGGTTGCGGAGGTAGATGCCTCCTGCATGTTGCTGCTGAGAAAGGTCAGAGGTACTAGTTCGGGCAAGGAATGGCTGGGATCAAGTACTTGCCTCAGGGGAGCCGTGCGCCGCAGGTGAGAAGTGAGCCTGAATCCTGTGGAGACTCCGCGACGCAGCTGGGGTTGAGCCCTGAGGTAGAGCAGCTACAGTCAGATGCCTTCCCGTTAGTTCGGTGACCTATGCTTACAACTACAACGGTCTTACCGAGTAGGGCACGCGGAGAAGGAAGTGCTATGATTTAAGTCCCTGCTGCAAGACATGAGGGGCCCAGGGTCAACTTCACCTCAACTCAGAGAACTGTATACCTACCGGATTGAACTGTGCGTGGTCGATTGTGGTGAGGCTGTTCGAGGACAGCTGAAGACTAGTAGGTTGGCGGCCAGACAAGAAGTGTGGCCGCCACCCCCGCAGCGCGGAGTCTGAGTTTCAATTCGGGGCGGCTGCGGTATGATATATAAGGACCCATGGGCGCCTGAGGACGCGATGCAACTTATGATTGTTAGTGCAACTTGAAGAGGGCCGCGACTCTGAATCCATTAGAGCAAAATGTTGCGTAGCGCATCAAGCTCGTGAACGATGTGGAAATGGCGGCGACGCCAGAGGATGGAAATATCAAGGGAGGTCCTCTGTCCCACATGCGTATTAAACTGAGTAGTACTTAGTTGACCTAAAGGCTTTTCGCCCCGTCACATTCCATCGAGGACTCGGTCGAGCGTACTGTACGTAAGGAGTCGTCGCATGCTAGATTGTAGCTGTAACAAAACGTACGGAGCAGTAGGAATTCATGTTATTACATGCTGTGATCAATACAGACCGAAGAATAGGCCGCCATCGACCATCAAGTCGTCTTCATCGGGATCATAGTCATCGTAATCGTCGAGATCATAATCATAGGCATAGTCGTAGTCCTCTTCTTCTTCCTCCTCTTCCTCGTACTCTTCTTCCTCTTCTACCTGATCCCAATGGAAATCAGGCACGATCTCCGCAAGTTTCTCGACGTCGTCCTGGTATGTGTTGATGCACTCTTCGATGTGCAGCTCCTGCAGGGGGAACCCACAGTTGCAGCGCTTGATGAGAGCATCCACCATGACGTCCAGGAACTCCACCGGCTCGTCGTAATCCCGGCTGGCAAGGCGCATGTTGGAAAACTTCAGTACTTCCAGGTGGGGGAGAGCCATCGTCGCTGGGTCATCGCCGTCTGTATGGCAGAGCGCGTCAAGGAACTCCGTATCCTGGTCTTTGGAAACGGATATGGAACGGATGTTTGGCATCCCCGCGAAGACGTCCTGCCATCTCCAGTAGCGAGCAGGATCGTCCATCCGGATGTCCAGGTGGATGACGCCGGTGAAGACGGTAGAAGCTCGCAGGAGAGCCGGAATGGTGGTCCCTGTGACGATCTCCAGCTCTACGTCAGGACTCGATGACCGCGCCTCGCGAGGCGGGATCGGCTGCATCTCCGCACGCCAGCCTTGGAGGGACAACCGCCCCGTCCATTTATCATCGAAACACGCTGTGCGTATGGGCGGGGACGACGAAAGGTGGTTTTTGAGGGCGAGGAAGAGGTTATCCGGCCCCGGAATTCCTGTGAGAACCGTGAGGTGGTAGCGCACGTTAGGGGGGAGGGTGAGGTGGTTGAGGAGACTTCTGCACTCGGCGTCGCCCGCCACAACTCGGATAGAAGACAGATGCATGAGGGGGATCTTGCGAGAAGGAGGTCCGGACGGGGCTGGTGGGATGACGTGCTCTAACGAGAGCTCTTGCAGACCGGTCATCCTTTCGAGAGCGGAGAGGAAAGTCTCGAACGACCCTATGAGCGGCCGAGCCTCGTAGCCTACACGGCCGTGGAGCAGGAGCGACGTGAGGGTCGGGCAGAATAAGGGATGGTCCCAGGCGAACGAAAACCCATTGATCTCCAAGTTCCGGAGCCGTGGGACCCCATCCGCAGGGAGCACCAGGGACACGATTCCCGTGTCGGCATAGTACGAGCTTCGGTCTGACAACTTGAGACTCTCCAGCATCGCAGCGGGCGCGCTGACCGTCTTGAAAAGGTCGCAGATCGCTTGCGAACTTCCGGTGAGCTGCAGCGCGCGGATGCGCGCGAACTCGGCCATTACTCCCTTCACGGCCTTCTGTCGGTCGTCTTCATAGGACGGCGTGGCAGCAACGACATAGAGGGGAGCCTTCTTGGACCGCAGGAGCATCTCATCCGTGGCGCGCTTGCTCGTAACGGTGATGTAGCTCCAGAAGCGCGGGGAGCTGAGCGCGATGGCTCGCCAGTGGCGGCAGACGTGCGCGGCCGTGATCCAAGTGTTCGTCTGGTATGTTTCTATGTAGCGGGGGTTGTGGTATTTCTGCTCGTATTTCTCTGCAGCAACAAGCGTGAAGATGTTTGAGAGAAGCTCAGGGGGAAGGCGCGCCACTGGGGTCATCGTGTTCAGACGGGTCTTGATGTCGATGATGGCCCGAGCGTGCACCTCGATCTGGTCCTCCAGAACTTTCCGAGCATGAGCTTCGGATACGGAGCTAGAGGCCTCCGTCATGGTGCTGCGGAGCAAATTTGGTCAGAGGCGGTTCTGACAAGGAGTGCCCGGGAGTTTGTACTTACCTGCAGACCGCGCTGCTGGTGTGCAAGTACGTAGGTGAGATATGAGTCTTCTGTGAACTCCGTGATGCCGCAGGGATCAAGCCTTGCAGCAGAGCAGCTCTTTAACTATGCCTTGCCGTTAGCTCCGTGAGTTACGTGTCATTGAGGACGGCCATACGAAGTAAAGCGTGCTGACGACAAGATAGTACTGCAGAGGGCTGTCAACTTGGCGCGTACAAGTCATACAGGAAACAATCATACATACCCGGTTGTATCTTAGGAAATAGGCTGTGCGAAGTCCTTCCAAGCACTGTACGCGGGCCAGTAGTGTCAATGTAGCTGTAGGTAAACAAGAACTGTTACCACCCACTTCCGCGGAATCTGAGCTTAACTTCGGGCGGCTGCGGAATGATTACGGGCGTCTACAATCATCCTGACTTCGTTTCCCACGTATACATCTTTCTTACTTACCACCATGAGTAGCGTACTCTATTCAATCAAGTAGGTTCTTCTGAATCTGTTCAAGAGAGCGAGACCACGGCGAGACCACGAAAGCAGGTTGATTATACAGCGCGTGCACTACAAGAACTAGGAAGCATGTATCTACAGGTACCGACGCGAGTCCAAGGATTCGAAGTTGTCATGGTGATCTACTGCTTAAAGGCGAAGGGCTTGTTTACATCGCGTCCAGGATGCTCGACACGCACGATGATACGCTGTCCCTTGATGCCCATGCTCGCCAGAGGGTGCGAGAGGTCCTCCACAACAGACACCGTGATCGTCCCGCCGCAACCAGGAGGTGGCGTATGTACCTTCATCGGGTCGGCGGGGAATGGTGTCGGAGGCTTGGAGAGCCAGCTCGTGAGCGTGCTCTGTGTGCGCTTGATCGTGGGCGTGGTTGAGGACGAAGTCGACAGCGATGGGAACGTCGGAGATGGCTGCGAGGCGGGATGTTGCACCGGAACGGGGCAAGGTCTTGGTGGGGGATTGCAGGCGCACCAGTAGGTTCTCGCATGTCCGGTGTTCGTCTTCGTGCTTTCGTGTTTGATGAGGTCACTGCGCGAAACGTATGAGCATCGAATCGGTATCCTGGGACAGGCAGTGATTGCGGTCAGGAACGAACGCAGATTAGTTGGGTCACCGAACTGTCCTTGGACCACACTAGGTCATTTCGGGCACCCGTGGCTGACGCCTCAGATCACGGCGAAGGATATTGCAACGTTGATTTTGTGTGTACCCGCAGCACTCTTATATTTTGACTAAGAGAAAGAAGACGAACGTACCCAAATTTCAGGTGAGCTGACTTGGTGAGTTCACCCTTGACCTGTTTCGCCCGACGCCCGACGGAGACGCTGGGATCCAAGACAATGGTGTACGACCCATGGAATTGCGCGTAGGGCGGCGTACTAGCAAGGGATGACGCCGGGAGAGAAAGAAGCCCGGGACTTTTGAAACTCCTGCATTTTCTGAGAGAGTGCGTCCAGAAGGAGTTGCTCCGTCTGATACTCCCTTCGCGAGGTCGCGTGAGAGGGCCCCGCCCCCAACACTTCGCTGTTCAGTCCCACGTCGAATGCCCTCCTCTTCGGCGGCAAATGAACGACTTTGGCGGTGTCCTGCATCTCCACGTCCGTGTCGGCCCCATCGAGATCCATTGCGACAGATCTGGCGCCAGGTGTTGCGGGTATGGAGGACGCGTAGGCCTGAGCAGCGAGCTGCAGCGCACGCTGCTTCTTCCTCTTCGCCTTCTCCCGGTCCTTCTGGCGACAGACCTCACACCACTTATAAACCGTCCAGGGGGTCAAGGCTCGACGGCATTGGCTGCACGACCGCGTGTCTTGTGTGGGGGCCTTCGCTAGCCCCGGGGAGGCTAACTCCGGAGCAGTGACAGCGTCGCGAGGGTGAGTTGCCTTCGGGCCATTCGAGATGGGCTTGAGGGGCGCGTAAGTGTCGGCCATAACGAAGCAGCGCAGAGGACGGGCAGTATCTCGCAGCCAGGAACAGGGCGAGGGATGGAGAACGCGCCCCGGAGGCCAGAACACGACGAAAAGGGCGAGAGCGACGCGCAGAGGAAACTACTGGACGCGTCCTGTCACGGTGTGACCGTCCGCGTTTGTGAGGCTTCCCACGCGAGGGGGTCACGCGACTTTGTAGTTGGCGCGCGCTGCTTCCTGCTCCTTCGCCGTTCGGAGTCCGGACTTCCACCGGAGCCGCGCTCGGCGGTCTCGACTCGGGCTCCATACCACTCCACTCTCCATTCCCCATCTCGATCGAGTCAGGACGCCTTTCCCCCGCCAATTTGCTCAGTGACGTCTAAGCTCCAGGCTCCTATCCGGCCACTGTTGTGGTTTGGTTGTGGCTGAACGGAAGTGAACCTATTGCACGCGAACCCGTGCTCTAGCCCCCGAGATATAAGCCGTGTCACTCCGCTTTTGTGGGCCTCCCCACCACCATCGGCCACGCCCATACACGCTACCAACCACCGAGTCCTCGACTCGCGATACCTATACCACCCGTGACGACCACTTGAGTACTCATCATACACGACATGCCTGGCTCCGCGACTACTACTCACTGGGACGTCTCTGCACTCCATCCTGCGCCATCGCATGCCCTCTCGACCTCCTCCGCGCCGACACTCCCCAAGCGTCGCGGACAGTCACACCCTGGGTCCGATCATAAGCGGGCACGCCAGGGCAGCGACATGGCGTTCCCTCGCAGGAGCTCGTCGCGCGACAGCTCCGGCCACGAGTACCTGGGGCCGCGAGAGAACACGCAGCGCACGGTCCGTCGCAAGAAGAGTTCGCTTGACCTCCGAGACATCTTCCTCAACGGCGGACTGATCCCTGCCGGGTCTCCTGCGACGGGTTAGAGCCACCGCCTAGGAACGAAGCACAACGTGAGTCTCATATCCGCTTCGATAACCACTGTGATGAGCATACTCACACGACGCATAGACACACCAGTGTGACGATCTTTTATGACCTCTACGATATGCTTGCCGGACGCTCTAGACATTGTTGCGCCCTACCATTACCACGAAATGTACCACTAGCTGTTGCGCTTTGCTGCTGTCGGGAAAAGGCGAAGTTGTGTAGACTTTATGCCCAGGTTGTGTCCGTTGTAGGATACGAAAGATATGTCTTCGAGAATCATATCAATCTTCAGCTTGATGTAGTTGATTACAAGATCACCAGCTTTGCGCTCGAAGGTGCACCTAGACCTGTATATACAACAATGCGCTGGGCGCACATGATGGCTTGCGCGATGATTCACAGCCTATCGCTCCCAGCAGCTGTGTATCACTCGCTAAGAAAGATTAGGACCTGGAATGCTCGAGCTCTGAACATAACTGATGTGCTCACCGCAGACCGCTACATCTAACCCTCTGGCGTATATCAGCCACAAAGTCCCAAATCTCTTCTACGTGTCGCACCTGGCCATATGTATTGATTGTTCCCGATCGTACAACGGGTCTCGGCGTCCGGACAGCAACTGATGGATAGTGAGCATGCTGCGAACACTGGGACCAGATGACAAACAACAAACAGACCGAACTATTGGCAGACATGAGGCCTATGAGGCCCTGCACTGACGAGAAACAGCTCTCCGTCGGCGTCAGGAACGGCGAGGGTCTGAGAGCAGGAGGTCCTTCGCGATTCAGCGGCCAGGAAGCCATTCGTGCTAGTGGCAAGTGCCCTGCTTCTTGAAGGTTTGACCAGGAAGACATCGGAAGACATGCTGGAGGTTGATGGAGGCTCCGGTGGTCGCTCTCGTAGGGCGGTCAAGTTCTTGAAAACGGCGGGGACGTCTCAGAGTTCCGTGAGTATGAGAGTACGCATCTTCACCGCGAGGTTCAATGCATAACCGCCTCTTGCATCAACTTGCATATGCACTGGAAGCAAGACTTGCGCAGTTCGGATATACTGCATGGCGTAGCCGCAGCGTGAGTTGTCAAGTCTACGGCATCGTAGTGACTTCGACGTGTGCACACGCGTAGAGCGGGATCTACTTTCGTCGTCGTAGAGTACTCCACTAGACCTCCGGGATTACGCAGCGGCAGCTGGTACATACCGGAGTGCAACCTTGAGCCCTTGAGACACAGTCGAGCGCCGATCGCTGACAAGAGTCGAAGTTCCAAATAACGATACATCCTCGCTGATACGTCTACATCAGGCCGAAGCCGTAGCCACGGCGGTAACGGTGAACTTTGCCGCAAGCTCGTCAAAGAGATCTGCCTTCTGCTGATAGTCGGTGACCAGCGGGTGGCTAGGATACTCCGAGGAGAGCTGGCTACACGCAGAGCAGCGTCAGTCACCACTCGTTAGAATCACGGGAACATGGAGTCGGAAGGCCTACCTGAAGAGCTGGTCTGCGTCCGTCGACTTCGCAGCGCCCAGACCCGCGGCCACGGTCTGAGCAGCAAGCGTCTCCGCGTCGGGCTTCCCGCCCAGCTGGCTCTGCGCCTCCTCCAGATCGCTCTTCGCCGCGCTCACCTCGCCCCTCAGCAGCCGTGCGACGCCGCGGGCGGTGAGGAGGTGCGGGGACGTCAGGGACGGGTTCGCGAGCTGCTCGGTGTAGAAGGCGTGCGCGTCGGAGTAGCCGTCCTTGCCTGTGACGAGCCCGATGGACGCCTCGATGAGCTGGAGCAGCAGATCATCCTCCGCCCAGCGTTTTGCACGCTCAAACTCTTTCCGGGCGAGGTCGGGGCGGCTGATTGAAAGGTATACTTGGACGGTGTATGCAACGCTATGGGGCAGAAGTCAGCATACGACGATGGGAGTAAAGTCGTCCTAGACATGGGAAGCGGCGCGCAGGAGAGACACCGTGTGGATGTCAACCGTAGAACAATGTGAACTTGACACGTACGCTTCGAGGTTCTGCGTGTCGTTGCCCGCTCCGAGCGTCTCCAGAGCCTCCTCGATCTCCCCCGCCCTGGCGAACGCCGTCCCGGCGAGCACCCTCACGACGCCCTTCTCCCATGGAGTGGCCTCCGCGTCGTCGCCCTCAATTTCGACGCTCAGATCCCGCAGCTCCTCCAAGGCAGCGTCCCGTGCCTCATCCGCATCTGCAGCAACGAAGCGCGCGAGGGCGGCGACAGACTTCAGCGCAACGTTCTCGGTGTCTTCGGGCACAAGTGCCTCCGCTGCGGCCGGGTCTCCGAGCGCGATGTGCGCGCGGGCCTGGTAGACGAGCGTGGGGGTGTACTCGGGGGAGGAGGGGACTGGAAGGGTGAGATCGACGAGGGACTTGTAGGCGCCTATCGAACGCGGTGAGGTGTCAGATTGGTGGACGTTGGGCGAGGAATGGAGGAGCGAGACAGACCGAGGGTGAATTGCTGCTTGATGTGGTACAGTTCGGGGGACTCCATTGTGTTTGTTTGACCGAGGATGTGGGAGGCGAGAGGTGGGCGCACGAGAGAGGAGGAATGAGCGCAGGCGCTCCGCCGAGTCGTGGACAGGACATCCTCTTTCCCGCGAACGGTCATGTCCTGCATCTCTTGTGCAAGCCTGAGCCTCTGCGTTTGTGAACATGTTTCTCAAATTCGACGTCGGAAACGTTGACAGTCCGGGGACGACCCTGCAAGCCCTTCGAATATCGCTCACTGTAGGCTAGCTCGAGCCCGCTACCGACGGCGATGACCATCGCAGGGATCCGGGTACATCATATCCTACGGCACTCAGCACTGTCTATGTGTCCAACTCTCCGTTGGCGTGGATGGGATAACGCTTGTGGCGCGGCATGTGTCCGGTGAGCGCGATCTTCAGTTCCACAAGGTTGACCGTCCTCGACGGAAGCATATAGGGCCTGAGTCCTTTGATTCTTCCATTCCATGGCATGGATGGACATCCCGTCCCAAATCTTAGGGTGCGATGTCGCTCGACCAATGGCCACTTTCATCTCTGGGTTGTGGTCGAGGCCACCGCATCCGACGCATGGGGACATCGCTGTATGTTCCAAGCCGTATGCATCTGAGGAACATAGCGGCGCCGCAGCTCTAGAGTATCTGCATACCATCAATCTAAACAGTACGATCTCGAACAGCGGAACGCTACTAAGTGCGAGTCGTTTCCGAGTTACTGCTGCGCATATGCATGCGTGATTGCCTGAGAGAAAGAAGAACATAAGACTAAGTACCCCTTGGCGCACCTTACCAGCAGACCTCCGAGGACGCTGTGCGCTCCGCGAAGCCCATCGCAAAGGGATACCTACAAAGTGGGTTTGTTATTAGGTTGCGGTACGTTAAACTCCCTTAAGTGTAGCTTGCCACCCGCAAGGACAATGGACATCTGCTTATCTGGATCAAACAGACACATTATACAACTTGATGGAGAATCTTCTGAGACTTTGGACGACGTCGAGACTCGAGAGGGGCCGGAGGCCATGCCATCTGTGAGTCCCGGTCGACCGACCATCTGCTGCATCGCGCTTATCACCCGAAACGACTTTGCAAGTACCACACTCGGTGATGGCGGGGCTGGACAGTTCGCTTCCTTGAATGTCAGGAAGGCTCGCCACTGGGCGAGCAAACACCATCCGCGTCCAGGTTGGTACGCTCATTCGCCGCAAGGGACCGTAGTCCCTGGGGGCGAACGCTGAACAGCCCGGGGATCCGCGAGCGATTCACCGCGGTGGTCCAGCTGCATGATCATCGCAGGTTCACAAGATGATTCTAAGTATATCATTATATTTCCCTTGCTTCCTTAGAAGGTTATGCTGCCAGTCTCGCCACGAATCATACGACGAGCCGGACTTGAGCCGGACAGTATCCGCTCATTTCGGTAGCTGCTGCTGTCAACGTAAGTACGGCCTTCCAAATGTGCTACCTGCCCTTACTACTGTGAATTCGTCCATCAGAATAATGACATGTCAGGCTACAAGACTGGTTGAATTGAGCCACACCAGACACTGAGACAGGCATGAAAATGCACATACCGGGACCCACCAAATCGAACCCGCGGCAACCTAGTCGATTACGTGCTCGATTCAGCGGGAGACGAACTTTGCGATCCTCCTGGCATATAAGCCACGAGGACGGTGGGGTCATCTGGTCTCAGCCGTCCCTCTCTTCCGCCGCCTCCATGTCCACCATCTCCTCGAGGCTATCGCGCACCTTCTCCTACAACTCCCAACCTAACGCGGATGATGGCGGTCCTTCCACGGGCCTCCATCTCCCTCGCGGCTTTCAAGAGTTTCGGGACAAAGTGAGTCACACTTCAGCACAGAGCATGCTTGTATCTCAACCGACTTCGCTCTAGGTCAGAAAGCATCTCCCAATGGTGATGGATCTCTCTACTATAGTGAGTGACCCCTTCGTGTTGGACGAAACTTTGATTGACCGAGTGGGCCCTACGATAGGAGAGCATCGTGGATGCCGTCATGCACCTGAACAACCTCGATGATCGGAAGATGATGGTCAGTCTAGATTGTACGCACCATAGGTTGAACTAAACCTTTGTACCCCTCACTCAGCTTGAGCATGTCCTCATATTGCTATCTAACAACGCCGATCATCCCTCAGCTCAGAAGTTGGAGATCTTGGTTATCAAAGCTTGTGAGTAGCTGGTACACCGTTCACCTCGCCTCTCGCTAATACTACAGACAGTGTATGATGATCTGCCGCATCCGCCGGACACGAACGTCGGCCCAGACTATGCATTTCGCACCGTCGATGGCTCGGGCAACAACCCCTGTATGCCGGACCTGGGGAAAGCGGGGACCCCGTACTCGCGTAGCGTGCAACAGATTCACCCTCTGCCTACGAACGAGCTCCCTGATGCCGGCCTACTGTTCGACACACTCCTGAGACGCGATAAGGTGTGACAACATACTCAACATCTCTAACGGAACATCTGTTCTGATCAGCAAGCCTAGTTCGTTCCTCACCCTGCCGGTTTGTCCAGCATGATGTTCTCGTTCGCAGCTCTCGTCATTCACACGTCAGTCTACTTCCCTCGTCCTCCTCTCTCGAGTTGCTCAACCTTCTCGACAGCGTGTTCCGTACCTCGCACAAGGACGGCCACATCAACGAGACGTCGTCCTACATCGACCTTGCTCCCCTGTACGGTAGCACCGAGGAGGCTCTCGACAAGATCCGAGTACGCGATGGACGAGGCTTGCTGCTTCCGGACACTTTCGCGGAGGACCGCTTGCTCCTGCTTCCCCCCGCCGTCTGTGTGTTGCTCGTCTTATTCAGCCGCAACCACAACGTAAGTATGCCTTCCCTTGAGATTACAGGGCCGAATGCTGACAATTTCGCCAGTACATCGCCAAGAAGCTGCTGGAGTTGAACGAACGTGGGACGTATGTCGACCCGGATTCCATCGCCGCGGACGATCCTTCGCGCACCGCGAAGATCCTCGAGCAAGAGAAGGACATCTTCGAGACCGCCCGACTCATCAACTGCGCGTGGTTCGGATCTGCCGTCTTCGCGGACTACGTCGCTGCGATCCTGGGGCTTGTACGTCAGGGGAGCAGCTGGAGTCTGAACCCATTCGAGGAGGTCCGAAACATGGACCATTCGCTCTTTGAGCGTGGGAAGGGCAATTGCTGCAGTGTCGAGGTGAGGGCCTCTCTAACCTTATTTCGGGTCATATATTGATCTGGTCGATGTCACCAGTTCAACTGCCTCTACCGGTGGCACGCCACCACGTCGGAAGCGGACGAAAAATGGGTCGAGAAGCTTTCCGATCAGCTGTTCGAAGGCAAGGCCGTCGAATCCGTGAGTACTCATGTTTGGGGAATTCGCCATGAGCTCCTGGACTCATCGCACGACATGCAGCTCAGCATTCAAGACTTCAAAGAGATGTCGGCGAAAATGAAGGCCAAGGATCCTGATGCGTCGCATTGGACCTTCGGCAAGTGCGTGCATAATAGCCTTCACATCCCATCACGCTCACTGACTGATTGTAACGTAGCCTTCAGCGGAATGAGAAGACGAACATGTTCGATGACGCCAAGCTTGCCGCTGTGCTCAAAGATGCGTGAGTGTCGTGGTTCTCAGTCTCGTACAGCACCTGTCAGTGACTGAGTCAAATCGCTTCCAGGACTGAGCATCCGGCTGGGAAGTTCAAGGCCCGTGGTACCCCACATGTCATGCGCCTGCACGAGATCATGGGCATTGAGCAGAGTCGCCGATGGGGCGTCTGCTCTCTGAACGACTTCCGCAAGGTGTGTTGATTGCTTGAGCTCGGAAGCTAAATGAGCACTTACACATCCTTGACAGTTCCTCGGTCTGAAGAGTGAGACAGACCTACGCGACCCTATAGTGCTCAATGCTAACATCTCCCTAGCTTACTCTAGCTTCCTGGAGTGGAACCCCGACCCTGAGATTGCAAGCGCCGCTGAGAAGCTGTACGGTCATATCGACAGACTCGAGCTCTACGTGGGCCTCCAAGCCGAGGAATCAAAGCCTGTGATCCCTGGTGCCGGTCTCTGCCCTTGTGAGCGTCCATACGTACATTTTCTCGTCTGCAGTCACACCACTGACCTCTGTATGCTCCAGCCTACACCATCAGCCGCGCCATCCTCAGCGACGCCATCGCGCTCACCCGCGGAGACCGCTTCTTCACCGCCGACTACACGCCCTTCAACCTGACGGCCTGGGGCTTCGCCGACTGCCAGCGCGATCCTAACGGGCCTGGAAACGGCAGCATGCTGGGCCGCCTGATCATGCGCACCCTCCCCAGCGAGTACCCGAGCGACAGCACCTACGCGTGGTTCCCGCTCTTGACGCCTACCTTCATGCGCAAGATCCTTGGCGACCTCGGGTGGACGAACACGTACGACCTCAAGCGGCCCACGGGCGTACCGCAGGTGCAGGAGCTCGTTGCGTATGCGGACGTGCAGGCTGTGTTGAAGGACGAGGTGAACTTTGGGACCGGTTTTGCGGAGCGGTTGGAGGGCATTGTACATGGGTCTGGGTGAGTGCATTCCTCTCGCCTGTTGGCATGCCGCGGCTGACGACCCTCCATAGGTTCTTCATCGCGTCGACCGACCCTGCGAAGGCGACGCGCGAGCAGCGTGGCCTCCTCAAGGCGCTTGTTGGCAGCCAGGGCGCGGAGGACGACATCAAGGCATTCTTCTACGAGAAGACGCGCGAGCTCATGCAGAGCGAGGCGTGCCGGTCTGTTGGCACGTCGGTACGTACGGTGGACGTCGTGAGAGATGTGCTCAAGGTGGTCCCGATTTACTGGGCGTGCGATCTGGTAAGCAGTGCTCGTATGCACGGCAATTGTTCTTAGGTGCTGAGCGTGAGATAGGCTGGAATCCGTCTCAAGACGAAGACAGACGACGAAGGCGACTACACTGCCAAGGAGTTATTTGCTGTCCTCGCGGACATCTACACGTGAGCCTCTGGCTGCTTGTTCACTTCGCGGCTTATATTCAAGACTCCCTTACAGATACATCTTCCTGGATGTCGAGCCATCGCTCCTGCACAAGCTCCGCCGGACGGTCGCTGCGGACGTCGAGAAGCTTTCAGGTCTGATTCGCCGACAGTTCGGCGGCTCGCGGGTACGTGCTTCTCATGTGGTTATGCGTGCAGTGACCATAGCTTGATCATTGGCGCTTTGGCAGTTCTTCGCCGCCGGGCTGCTGGAGACGGTGTCCCACTTCTTCTCGAAGGCCGAGAAGAATGGAAAGACCGAGTTTGCGGCGCGTTTGCACGAGCTTGGCGTCGACGTCGACACACAGTGCAACATGGTCCTGGCCTTCTTGGTGGGGTCGACTGTTGAACTGTCGCAAGGTACGCCAACCGGTCGTCTGCAATGGTCGGAGCGCAGCTGATGGTGTGGACATGTAGCGATGGTGAACGTCATCGACTTCTACCTTGATCCGACCAAGCCTACGGACGTTCAGACTTTGGCGACAAAGTCGAAGTCTCTCAGTGGGAAGGACGAGGTTGTGATGCAAGGCTTTGTCCTTGAAGCTCTTCGTGCGTACCTTTATATGTGGTGTCCTAGCGATGACCACTGACATAACGTCCTTAGGCCTCTGCCCGACCTTTCGTGGCGTATACCGTATGTTGTCGCAGAGCATGCCCAGCCTGTTCGGTGCCCCTAAGAACTTCTGCTCTAGGTCAAACTCTCCGCAGCGTCAAATTGAGCCAGGGCACGTTGCCCGCCGGGCAGCGCGTCTTTGTCGACATTGCGAAAGCCAGCGTCAGCGTACGTACATCTGAAGCACCCATCGGAGACCGAGTTGATCCTGGGATACAGCGGCAGGCGTTTTCCAACCCTCAGGATGTCGACGCGACCCGGGGCATCGACAAGTACTTGATGATTGACGGTGCTGGCAGGTAAGCTCGACTTCGATCCATCGCTGCGCGTACCAGGTGTCTTACTCTGCTTTCCTGTATACAGATTTATCGGGCTGGACCTGTGCTCCAAGGTCAGTGGTAATGTGCCCTCAGATCAGATGCCAGCAGGGATTTCATATCGGATTTGTATAGATCATCGCACACGTCGTCCGCGCTGTATACAGCTTCAAGGGCATCACTCGCGCACCCGGCTTGTCCGGGACGCTAAAACGGTACGTGTCCCCGCGGCATGCGCTGTAATGAAGCCACGAGTATGTGATATTGATTCCGCCCCACGCAGGTACAAGGAGGAGGAGTCGCGGACGAGCAACTGGGTGTATCTTGCCGACGACCAGCACCTCTGTCCCTGGGCCAACTCGATGTTCGTTCAGGTGAGTCTCTAGCGACTTCATGAGTGCCTTCCGTTGCTCACAGCGCTGTTCACCAGTACTAGCTTTCTTGAGAAGTTGTTTATGGCCTGTCAATGTCGCTCTCGTGCCGCCGGCGTCCTACCTGGTAATGATTTCCGCTTATTTGAGTCGAGTCGAAGCGTCTACGATTCTTGTCTTGTTCCGCCCAGCTCGGGGCTCTGTATATCGCGCCAGTACTGCAATGAATATGACATATGTACCTGTGCAATGCGTCCGCAGTGATCCCGACCCTTTCCACCGGAGAATGAGTGGGTTGAGAGCGATTGCTACCGTAGACGCCCGTTGGATGCCACCGAGACGCGTCACACAATCGGACTGCGTAAGGCCGACCACTCACGACGCCGCTCCGACGTCCCACTTATAGCATCATGTTCTCTGCGATCGACATCTTCCCCACACTATCATACCCGTTTCCTAACCTCTCTGCTCACTTTCTACGACACCCCTTGCCTTATTCCTGAATGTCTGATTCTGCTGAAGGCTCTGGCGACGACTCGCAGTATGTACACCTCCTGGTGCTCATCCACGGAATGTGGGGCAACCCCAGCCACCTCGCTGAATTGCGTCGGATAATGGAAGAGACGCGATGCCAGGCTACCTCGGAGAAGGGTCCCGGAGGAGAGCGGGTGCACATCCTTGTTGCGGAGACGAACCGAGACGACGGGACATACGACGGCATCGACTGGGGAGGAGAGCGGGTGGCTGAGGAGGTGAGCAGTCCACGAGTTGAAAGCCAGGGCAAGGATTGAACGAAAACCTGTCGGCAGATCTTCGAGGAGGTTAAGAAGCTCACGGAGGAGGGGAGGAAAGTCACCCGATTCTCTGTGACCGGTTACAGCCTGGGAGGTCTTATTGCGCGATATGTCGTCGGGTATGTTCTTTCGTTGTCGGGTCTGCGCTGTGCTTATGCTTCCTGCAGTATCCTGCACCAGCGAGGTTTCTTCCAAGATGTCGTTCCAGTCAACTTCAACACCATTGCGACACCACACGTTGGACTACCCAGATACCCTGGCATGTTGTCATCTCTCTTCGCCTACTTCGGCCCCAGGTTGTTGTCAAGGACAGGAGAGCAGTTCTATGTGGTATGTAGCGTCTGCCCTGTTTGCGCTCCGCACCGCTGACTATAGTGCCCCCTGGTAGGTGGACAAATGGTCGCAAAATGGTCGACCCTTGCTGGAAGTCATGGCAGACCCGAGTGAGTCTCGGCGTAGCTTTCATCCTGACACATACACTCATCTCCCGTTAGACCGCATCTTCTACCAGGCATTGACCTTGTTCCAGCAAGTTCGCATATATGCGAACGCCATAAACGACGTCACCGTTCCCTACGTGACCGCCGCCATGGAGGAGGACGATATCTTTGTTAATTACGGAACCAATGGCATGAAGGTGTACGTGTGTTGATCTGTGCTCTTTTATTCGTTCTCTGATCGTTCAGTGCAGAGAGCTAGACGAGAAATATCCCCCTATACTCAAGTCGTATAGTTACCCACGGAAGTCGCACCGCCGCCGAAGCCTCGCGCTCTGTCCCGTGAATGGTTCAAGAGCTTGAAGCCTGATCGTCCATTACTCCCGCCCGCCCTTCAGTTCAAATTCCCTTTCAATATTGTGCGTTGTTGTCAGAACTTGTTATTGCGGACTCGTCGCCCTGACTCTGTCACGCTTAGCTCCTCATGGTCATCACCCCCGTCCTCATCCCCCTCGTCTTCTCGCTCGTCATCACGCGCCTTGCGCTCGCCTCCCGCGCGTCCCGTTCTCGCATCAAGCTTCTCGAGAAGGACCAGTCGAGCACCGAGCGCCTCGTGCACGTCATTGGCCGGCTCGAGAGGGAGATGGAGGGCGTTGCCATCGACATCTTCGACAGCCCTGGGAGTACCGGGGTCTCCTCTCCAACGTCTTCCGAACCGAACCTATTCTCCCAGCCGGAGACAAGCACACAAGCAGCGTCGGACTCGAAGGCGAATCCTCATGCTTCGTCTGGCCCCGCGGCGGATACAAAGAAGTCTGAGGTTACGCTGTCCGAGGTACAGCGCAGAATCGTGCGGTCGCTGAACACGCTTCCGGGGCTCAAGAAGGAACTGGCGTTCATACATCCCGTGCGGAACGCGCACGCAGTGATCATCTGTAGGGATGTGAAGAGATTCCCGTCGCATCGGCAAGGGGAGGGCGTTATCCGCCATTGGGCTGACCATTTCATTGTCTGAGGGACTTTTGGTTATAGGTACGTCTGTTTGCGTGTTCGAGTCTCTTCCTCCTTGTCCTAATGCGAGCTTACAGCATTATAGATTATCGTTTTGTTGTAGTGATGCATAATTTCGCACGTAGAGCCGTTTCCATGAAACCTTCCTGCCATTCCCACATGCGCTTTGTCTGTAGGCCCAGATCAGCCGACCTACGCAGAATCTTGTGGCAAATACATCGGTAAGCTGATTTAGACATATCCCCGAGTCGCAGGGATGTCTGACAGTTTTGTGTCGTTACAGCAAGTTTTGGTATTCGCCAGTCCGCGAGGTATATGGCACGTGCCTATGACAAGCGTTGGCGAGGGAAGGTGCTGGGGAGGCTAGGTTGTCTTTGCCACATCTTCGTGTTCACGGCAAACAAGTGCCTCACATTGGATACAATCCACCGCAAAGCCGACCTTTGTTACGCTTAGACTGGAGCGTGCAAGGAATAACCGACTCCCAGCGTCCAAGCCCATCCGCCACTTATAACTCGTCGTACCCTCGCTGACCTGCATCCTGACCTGCCCCCTTGGCATCAACCTTGTGCACGCACGACATGGTGCGGGTCACGAACAAGCATAGTGAGTCCGGGCTGTATAGCGTTGAAGAGTACAGCGGCTCACCATCTTCTGCACTTGCAGGACTTGGCAGGGCACTACGCCGGAGCGGGAGTGGCTCCTTCGCTATCAAGGAAGTCGTCAAACGAGGTGCGTACGCAGCGCACTCTAGCGCACTACCCACGCTGGCTCAGACATGACGCGGGCGCTCTTAGTCCAGAAATGCCGAGTGAACCATGGCTTGATCCTAGCAACTATACGCAGTCGTGCATAGAGGGGTACCTTTGGAGCCTTGTGAGTGTCTCGCTGTCGATGGATAACCTGGGACTCATCGGACGACGAACAGTTGCTTGACGGTAAGTTCACGGTCCGCAAGACACCGGAAGGCGTCTATCGGTTCAGACCTACACCAGAGACCGCCAGCATGTGAGTCGGTTCGCCCTCCGTCGACTTGCTCATAGTAAAGACGCGTATGTGGCAGCTTGAGGGCAGCGCGGGCGCAATTCCCCAGCAAGGCGTCCACTCTCAAGATTGGGACCTACATTTGGAGCAAGGTCGGCCCCATCCCGACGATGACGAAGCGCGAGGTCATTTTTCGACCATGATCCAGTCCTCGTCCAGTTGACCAATGTTCTGTCATAGCTCTTCGTTCTTCTCTACGAGAGGGGACTGATGACGGCCGCCACGGCTGAGGCGGAGGCGGAGGACGATGCGGACGTGGAGATGGACGTCGACTCTGACAACTTTGAGGAGGCTCCCCAGTTGGATGTTCCAGTTCCTGTTCAAGGACAAGCGGGTGGTTCTGCGTGCGTGTCCACCTTTGGCAGATTGCATATCCATGAGAGCTAATGCAAACGTACGAAGCGGTCAGCCACACACCCCGCAACGGTCGCGCCCGCCTCAAGGTTGTTATCCCACGCCTCCCAACACAACTTCACCCATCGCGCGCTATGACTCGCGCGTCTCCGTTTTGCATGAGGACCAGGTAGGATCGTTTGTCGCTGGCGCCATGGATCCCAGCAGTAGCGCGAGTCCGACCGGCGAAGCCAATTCGGACTTGCCTGGTGCTGATAACGCGAGTTGTACCCGTCCGCAGGTGCGTGCGCCAGACGGCGCCGGTTCCAGTGCGCTAGAAACCATGTTTATGGACCGTCTACAGTGTCAGCAGCTCGAGCAAGAGTACCAGCGTACTCGTGCGGACCTTGTGGCCGCACAAGCCGAGGCTGCAGAGCAGCGCGACGAGCTTCAGGTCCTCAAGCTCCTGCAGGTCGACATGGAGGACCGGCTCTCGGACGCCTTTTCACGGAACGAGCACCTCGCGGACGAGCGCGACATGTACAAGAAGAAACACTGCGGCGCCGAGGCTGCTCTCAAGGGATCGCAGGCTGTGGCGCATACTATGCAGAGCAAGATGGCCCAATGCGTACGTACCAACAGCTCCTGTTCGCCTGGCAACCATACTAACATTGTGGGACCACGTATAGTTGGCTCAATTCCGGTGCGGGCGGTTCACCATACTACTCTTTGTTTCGCTAACAATCCCAAAGCTTTATGTAGAAACTGGTAATCGGCCTACTCGCACATGCCTCAACGGAGCCGGCCTTGCGTTCTTGCATGACTTTCTTTCATATAATTGTACAGTCTTTGCGTTACATACTTTCATCAACGTCTTGCAATGGTCATGTTGCTAGTTTCTGTCCCATGTTGTTTTGCCCCATCCTCGCCCGAGTTAGTGTGCGAGCATTGAAGCAGGAGGTTACCGCGTGGGCAAGGTGAAGTTAACCTGGTGCCTCTCGCTTTGTCCCTCTCCTCCCCGGTTGTTCCCGTAGTCGCGAAATCTTCAACTTTATCCTGCAGAAGTCGATCGTGTCCGTTGCTTTGGTCCCGCATGCCGTCATTCGTGCGAGCCTCGCGAGGGTGAAGAGGGTCTGGGTGGCTCACCGAGACGTGTATGTCGGAACGCGAGTCCTGCAGTGCCTCTTGGGTGAGTACTCGTTCCAACTCGCCCTTTCCCTTTGTTCCTTTCGGAAGCGACTCACGCACACGCAGGTAGTGGTCGTGTCTCGAGTAAACCAGTGTCGGGATGGCGGAGAAGACGCTGCGACAATGTTGATGTCGCCGGCCTCTTTCGACACTAATTGGTGCAATGAGGCAAACAGTGAATGTCTTGCATACGCGGGACCGCGCACTAACCTTCCTTTCTCCTGTCCATCACATCTGGACATGGAGTTCATGACGTCCAGCCCACGCCATTCCAACTTCCTCTTCACTTACACTTCTCTACGCCACTCCTGGTTGCGGCATCGTCGTCATCGGGATGCCTGGAAAGTTGAGTTACGCAGACAGTCAGTGCCACCACATACATCCCCGTGCTGCGATACTGACACGCTCGCTCTTACTGCAGGAGTTATCTGCCAGTTATGTGTGAGGGGTACGGGCTCCTTTACGCCGGATGATCTCATCGAGAAGGTATGCCGGTTGCCATTCGGTCGTTGTCACAAGAACCATCGCTCAACGAATACACAGTTATCTGCACTATGATGGTCAACGAGGAAAAGATCTCGAGGGTGGCGCGCACGTACATTCGAGGGCACATCATATACCTCGTGCGCAGTCCTCTGCTTTCGTATTCATGCAACGTCCCTGACCCGTACTGTGCGATCTAGAGGAGTCGATACCTGCTGGTCAGGGATGAGGAGGAGGACGGGAAGGTTTATCCAGCTGAGAAGCTGGCCGCTGAGTGAGTCTCCCTTTGTTGTTCCCACTTCGCCCGAAGGTTCGGGCTTATGACGGCGCCCCCATGTAGACTCGATAGAGTCCCACGAGATGTGCTGGAAAGCGATCCGACGAAGATGAAGAAGTACGCGGACCTCGTTAGGATTGGCGCATATCCGTTGAAGAGGCTCACGGTGAAGGAGGTACGCTTTTGCACTCGCATGGTTGGTGCCCCAACTAGATACCCACCACTTGTATGATAGCTCCGCCAACGGTTGCTCGAGATGCAAGATGAGCGCGATGACCTGAGGCGCGACCGTGACCGCCTCCTCAAGGAATGCGAAGGCCTGCAAGCTGAGCTGGCTAAGGCGAAGGGAGGACGCTTACCAACAGAGGAGATCCCTATGGACGTCGACATGGAAGAGGACGCCCAGGAGACCGTCGTGGACCCCCGATCACAAGTGCACCTCCAGCCGCAATTCGATGCAGCCGCGCTGCGCCGTACGCCGACGTTCGTAGCATTGTCTTCCCTGTATCTCCCGCCGAAGCTAACTACGTCCGATAGCCTGGAATACATTGACCCCGTCACCCCACCTCGGAGAAACAACACCAATCCCAGCCAGTTCCCGCTCACCCCACCCGACACTGAGGAACGGCCCCGCAAACGCGTATCGAGGACTGGCTCGCGCGCTCAACAGTCGTTCAGGGACGACAGTCGGGACAATGGGCCTCCTATGGATGCATCGAATGTGTCCAGCGGCCCGAGTGGTTCTGATGAGCCGACGCCTCAGGTGAGTCTGTCATATAAGCTTGAGACTGTCGACTAACTTTGCGCTAACTGGGACGACTCCAACCTTAGACTAACGTGACGCCTTCGGCGCTTGAAGACATTATACACACGGGAAGACTGGAAGTCAATGGCATATTTGAACGTATCGCTGCTGCAGCTGTCGCAGAGGTACGTATCTCGAGACATTTCCAGTCATTTGGTGTGCGCTGATCGACGACAGCGCGAGTGCAATGCGTCAAGAGAACAGGCGCTGCAGAGCGACAAAGCGAATTTGACAGCTAAACTCGAGAAGGCAGAACAGGAGCGGCGCTCCCATGCCGCGCGTGAAGACACATTACAGCAGCAGAAGGCCGCGCAAGCAGCGGCTCTTCAAGCCGAGCGAGCTGCCCGTAAGGAGGCTGAGCAGAAGGCGCAGGAGGCACGTGAAGAAGCTGAGCGCGTTCGCCGAGAGAAGGACATGATCAAGCAGCAGCATAAGAGGCAAGACAGGGAGCAGCGCAAAAAGATCAAGCAGTACGAGGAGATGATCCCAAAGGTCAGTTACCATCGTCTTCATCGCACTCGTTGATGCGTAGCTCACTACATTTGTTACAGTTATGCAGGCGAATGGACGAGCTGCAC
This sequence comes from Cerioporus squamosus, assembly GCA_022592435.1. Lineage (NCBI taxonomy): Eukaryota > Fungi > Basidiomycota > Agaricomycetes > Polyporales > Polyporaceae > Cerioporus > Cerioporus squamosus. Next base: position 62,829 of record JABYQS010000132.1, on the reverse strand, counting down.
AATCGTGTCAAGTTCCATGCACATAGCAGGACTATGGGAGCCCGCCGGGCGATGTGGGAGAAGGAAGACGCGCTGGTGCACGCACGGGAGTTGGAAAAGGACGTGGAGTGGTTGGTGAAGCAGACCGAAGAGCAAGCCGCGACGATCAAGGACCAGAGCGACGCAATCCAGGAGAAGAACAACGCGATACGGCAGCTCGCGGCGCAGATGAAGGCATGTTCGCAGCTGGCAGATGCGCTGGCCGCAGAGGTGAGGCATCATCTTCTGAGCGAGGCTCGATGTGATACTTATACTGACGTCACCTGCTGCTCGCGATGTAGGGATAGTAGGTCGTACTGGGCGCACATATGCCCCTTCGCGCACTCCGAGGCAGTGTTATCGTGTAGTCATATGTCGAGGTGTATGTTAGCTAGCCTGGCATGCGAGATCGTTGGCGCAAGCGGCTGCATTATATCATGAGAATGTTATCAACTTGTCAGCCATACAATGTACCCATGAAAAGTACGACGATGTCCCCTAATAAGATACAAACAGCGATCGATGAGAAGGGAGATGCGCTACAGCTGGTATCATAGATGCGTTGGTATCGAGTGTAGAGGCTTTAGTATGGATTAATGTAGCGTTTGAGTCCGAGTGCGTGTCCATGTCCAAACCTGTGGACTCTCGACGTAATGTCCATGGGAACGGAGAAGCATATGTAGTGGTGGGGGCTCTCTTCAGCGGAGACGCGGTAGACCGTAGAAGGGCGGCCGCGTAACCTATCAGACGTAGCGGACGCTACGGCGGCGGGCGGTGAGGAGGACAAAGTCCTCAGGAAGCATGGAGGCACGGTTGTTACGCCTGCGGCTCCTCCGACTGATAGTCTTCCATGCGCAGACGATCCGTCGTTCGAGATACTTCGTGTAGGACATGCTGTGGATTGTGCACCAGCGTCAGAAGCATGAACTTGATGAGCTGAGGATCGGGGCTGGGGGACTCACCGAGGCTGCTCATAGGGCATGAAACCGACGGCGACGACGTGAGAAGCCATTGGAGTAATGGTGGTGGTAGAGTATTGGTCGATGTGGCAAGGTGGTGCCAAAGTACGTCTGCGATGGCGAGGGTTTGGGTAAGGACTGGCGAGAACTAGCTGTGTGCGGATAGAGTAGGACAGAGTAGGACCGTCACAGACGATATGATACAAGATGGAAGTTCGTCCTGGTGGGGAGGAGAAAGAGGCTTTGGCAGAGCGCAGGTTCACTGGGTTACCGCGGCAGGCTTTATACTGCTGGTTCCTCATGCACTCGGATCCCCGGGGCCCATTGTGCGTGCTGTGCATAGCTGGTGAATTGTAGGCAGGCGGCGACTACAATGGCATGGAAACCTGGGCGCAGAAGCTCCTTGTTTACCCGCTGTCGAGGTAAATATAAAGAACAAAGGCAAGTGCTGTTTTGCAACCGCTCCCGCGAAGCAGGAACAAAAGGCGAACCTGTTCGAGCGCTTAACCTCCTCATTGTCCTCGGCGCTTAATTTCCCGGGACATGCAGTGGTTACTTAGCACGCTGAAAGTGAATTCAGCACCGCCTGTCAATTATTCTCCTTGCAACCCACAGCAGGGCGATTCTTATACACAGTAGTGGTGTCCTTCGTAAGCTCACCATGCAACCTATCCAATTGTCTTTGGTCAAGTTCGGCCGGAAGATGGATGATCTGGCCCGGCGTGTCCTTCCCTGTCCTTCCGCGTCGAGCGATACACGATATCCAGGGACATCCTGGAGATGGTAGAAGACAGCACCTTCGCAAGCGTTCTCTCGGTGCGTATCAAGGGTACCAGATATCATTGGGATGTCATTAGCGGTCATGAGAGGTCGTAACAACGTAAGTAATGATACATACCACACTACAGTAAATAGACGATAACTCAGAATGTCAGATTAAAGAAAGATACCAGGACCCCACGGGCACAAGCAGCAGCTCATGAGTGAGAACAAGAACGCTACCTTTGGTCAGTCGAATGAGGCGGGGTATGGGCTGCATTCGACCAGCGGCGAGGGTCACGAGGCGGCGGGGAGGTGGGCGAGTATCGCGTAGGCGACGAGAAAACATCCCTCGCCGGGCTCCCTGAACCACCCGGGGCCATTGCAGCGAGCGGAGCGGGCAAGACAATTCTGTCTCTGGTCGGTGTATAGCGATTGGCCGCCGTATACTGAGGAGTGTGTTGTGGAGAGTACTGCAGCGTCGCTGAGTTCCGCCGCGCGCCCCTGGAATATGCAGCAGTCGCCCGCTGGAGGTGAGGCGACTGAGGAGATTGCTGCAGCGGGGAGAGTGTGAGAGGAGACTGCGGGGGAGGCGAGAAGTTGCCTGGCTGGGGGTAGTACTGGGCAGAGTCCCGTCGGTGCGAGCGGCGACGACCACGGGGCTCCTCTGTCGTCCACATGGAAGGAACGGTGCGTTCCGGAGACGCACTTGGGGGTGGAGATTGAGGTGCGTAATGAGGCCGAGGACTCGCACTGGCGGTCGCCGGCGGTGGGACCATCGGAGATATGGGGGGAGCTGTAGGCGGGGAAGAAGGCGCAGAAGGTGGCGATGTTGAAGGCCTAGCTCCGTTCGAAGATCCCGCCATAGACGGATGGACGACGACCGGGATCTGAGGCTGAGGCTTCGCACTAGTCGCAATAGCAGGAACCGCACCCAACCTGACATGAGTGTGATGGGACTGCGAGGAGGGCGGTGCCGTCAACAAATCCACGGATGAGCCTGGCTCGACAGACGCAGCGAATGCACGGTCGAGGAAGCTATCCGCCTGCATAGACTGGGTACTCGGTGATGCAAGAGGAGGCGTGAGCAGCGTCGGAGCGCCCACCAACCGACTGGCGTCGTTCCGGGCGTCAGGAGAGGAGCCTTGAAAGCTCGGTACGTCGCCAAACGAGGTAAACAGAAGAGGTGGATCGAGGGTTGGGGGAGCTTTGCGCCTGGGACCCTGCCTGTTATTCCTACTCTCGCGATATGTACGAATCGCAGAAGGCGGTGGCGGATCGTTGTAGTCATCCTCCTGTACGTCTGCCATCAAAGGAACCGCGCCAAGCTTGGCTGTATGACCCTTTGAACGTCGGCGAGACGAAGAACGGCGTGCAGGCGACGCAGTTGCCTCAGCATCCGCATCGGGACCAGGTTGTGAGAGCCGATTATACATGCGCCGCCACCAAGACCCTTGTGTGCGCTGGTGGCCCGAAACCGGAGCGGCCTCAGCATCCACGATGGGAGCGTATGCGCCACCACTACCTGGGCCTAGCGGATTTTGTCAGCAGTCGATAAGTGAACGGATAGCAAGACTCAACCTACCTCTCAGAGTGTATCCACGCATCGCAAGCTCCTTCTCAATCTGCGACTCGAGTCCTTCACTCCTCTCCCTCTGCCTCTTCGCCTGGTAGCCCAGCCCATAGATATAGTCGTCGCCCAACCCGATCCACTGTCGTTCGTTGCCGATGCGCACCTCCTCCTCGATCTCGACCGTCACGCCAAGCATCTTCTCTGACGCGCCAGCCTTGGAGTCAGAGACGTTGGCCTCTCGGACGATCGCGTATCTCGAGCGTCCGAAGACGGTCTCAAGGGCGGCCTCGCGGCGTGCTTGGGTGTCGACCTCGCGACCACGACTCTTGTACAACATATATACCATGGCGGCCCAGAGCTCGCGTCCGGTCTCCTTGAAGTTCATGGCGTGAACCAGTGCGCGCCAGCGAGGAGTGGGCCCGTCTGCGGTCATGTAGGGCTTATATGAGAACGCCTTGATGTGCAAGATCGCGAAGAGTCTGTAGAAGATGTCAGCCTCGAGTTATCCAACGCTCATACGGGGACGTACGCCATTTCGGTCGTCTCCAGGATAGCTCCGATGCCAATATTGATGTTGTTGGCCGTCATATACGGAGTCTGAAGGTCGTGAGACGCCGTCAAACTTTGGTCACGACATGGGAGATGTTTCAACTTACGTCTTTGACAATTCCGAACAGAGTGAACACCGACAACAACGTCGCTTGCCAAAACGTCAAAAAGACTTGACGAAGTCAGCACATACGTAAGGCAGACACAGCACATATACGACTCACCGACGGCCTTGATAGCGAACAACTTCAGTAAGGGCTTCTGGGGTGCGAGTTCGACCTTCACCGCGAAGTACAGTTGGATCAGGCAGTACATGGCGATACTGACGGATATCGATACAACAAGTGTGATCTATGGGACTGTCAGTCGCCTGACTGATCGACAGAATCAAAGGGCTTACATAGATATGGCCCCAGCCTAAGCTCCAGGAATCCTCGCAGTACAAGCCGGCATAGTCAAGGATCACAGCCGCGAGAGTCGTTCTGCACACAAGTATGAGGCACCGATCAATTTATGAAAAGAGCGATCATCCACTCACCCTGGCCGGACGACACAGTACTGGAGGACGCCCCACTTCATGAGCTGCAGGAAGTACAAACCGTCCTGGATGCGTTGGTAGTACCGTCACTACCTCGTTTCACACGATGTTAATCTTGACGCACCTCCGGTTTCCAGCGTATGAAACTCATGGGGAACATCCATTTCTGCAGATGCTCTCCGCGTCGCCGTCTTTCCCTATCATTCGCTCGCGAGAGACCATTCTGCATTGCGACGAATGAGTACATGATGTCATAAGGAGGCCATGGCGCTCACCTTGCGGAAGATCTCCTTCTGCTCATGTGGATCCGGCGAAACATATAGTAACAGCAGATAGAAGAACGCGGTGAGGACTGTAGACTCGTAGCAATCTCGGATGAGCAGTAGAGGGGTCGAGTGGTTCTGAATGTATGTGGATTGTGAGTGTGACTGGCAAACGCGAAGAGCTTCCGGGACAGAACGACGATACTTACCCACCAGAAGTACGACGCGGTGCTGATGAGTGCATATAGGGGAACCATGAACAGAATGCGGACGATGTCTGTTGCATATCTGATCAGTGGTAGTCCAGTGTGGCTGGAATGGTGGGCATACAGCGCTGTTGATGTTTCTTCATGGACGAGGTCCAGCGTGAGCGTGGGTCTAAATGCTATAGGTATGACGCGACATACATTGGTGTACCAACGAAGGTGCTTGCTGATGAGCCAGAAGGACACACCCATCGCTACCAAGGTCAAGGCCGAACAGACCATCCATCCGATCTACCTGCATATTGAGTATACCATCAGCCACACTGACCAGCGAATGGACATACATGGTGGTCTAGAGCAATTGCACAATCAGTGAGCCTTAGTTACGTCCACCGCACTCGCGACCACGCACATTGAATGACAATCTTCCCTTGCTGGATGAGCGGAGGACTATCCAGAGGCGCCTTCTCCGCATGACATTTCCCGTTCACTATTTCCGCCATTTCAAAGTCAAGATTGCAGACCGCACAGAGAGGCGTCGAATGGGTCGAATCAGCAAGTCAAATGAAGCAGATTGATAGAGAGAGGTCGTGAATGTCGTCAGAGTCGTGATTTCTCGTTACAGAGGATGTGGTAGGTACGTCGGGGAGTCGGGGACAACTTGGCGATCCGGGATACTGTTGTACCCAGATACGAGTCCCTGACGTCGCCAGTCAAGTCGGAGTGTCGGTGATAGACTCAGGGCGAGTACGACGACGACGAGCGCGACGGCGGAGAGAGCGGGAAAGAGGCCGGCTTTAGGCTTGGCACGGACGTCACGGACACGCTACTGACCCCGTGGGAACTGGCTTCGTATCCGACTAGCTCAGCAGCCCGGCTTCACGTACGGATACTTAGTATCGTGACAATTGGTTCCAGGGATATTCTGAGCTGCTATCAACGTAGCCTCCAGCTTGATATTCGATGTACTCGTACATAACATCCGTATGCGCAAACACGAGGGTTCGCCGGAGAAGCCGAGACCGTGGGAGGAGGGGGGGAGGGGGGTCCGGGGTCCTTACTGCACTTTTGGCAGTCCATTTGTGCAAGCCTTGCGGAGGCTTATAAAATGTGTCAGTGGTCTCTACAAACATGATTTCATGATTGGAACCACTCACAAAGGTTCGAGAATGAACATCAAAGATTGGGCACTACTATAGACGTTGTATGACCTTCCTCTCGATGGTTTCGGGCGAGTTGCTATATTGGGTATGCGCGCTCGAACCACAAACTGAGGTCGATATGTCCCGGACACCGTTGGGGCTTGGCAGATGGAGAGGGAAAGCTGCTGTATGACTCCCTACATCAATGACTCGTCTGCGCAATACAGCGCGTGACAGGGGCCAATGCTAGTACTATACATGCAGGGGCGCAACAAGCTGGTGGACACCAACTGTCTATGTCTATACGAGAAATCGAGAACAGGAACAGGGAGCGCGAGGAGACGCGGATACAACATACATTTAGTGCGAGGCAAAATTTCGGGACTACGAGAGCAGGAACAACCGGACAGTCGAGATTACGGGGAAGACGAGGATGCAGCAGCCTGAGAGCCCCAAGCTCCACTTTCTTCCTCCATATCCAAGGGTGACGCGAGATCACCCTCTTCGGACCGCTCCAGGCGATCCGGGCGGACGAAGCCTCCGAGAGACGAGACAAAGCTGGGCGTGTCGTAAGGGTTCCGCGAGGAATGCAGTGGATCGTCGGAGTCGAGCCTGACGACCATCTGATCCACTTCCTGCAGCTCGAGGAGGAAGCGCGAGATGAGAATCGTCGTAATTCTGCAAATGACGCAATGAGTGGACGGTTACAGCACGTTAGTAGTAGTACGCCGGTTGCAGTGGACTTATGCATACGGCATGGTGAAGTTGGTGACATAGCTCCCCTCGCCGCCGTCACTCGCCACCTGTCATAATGCGGATGAGAACGAACTACTAGTAGACGCGTGAGACAAGCCTATCGTCTAACTCACTGCAGCTGTCGAAAGAACGAGATGAAGGACGTTGAGGATGAACAGAATGCTAGCTCCCGTGTTCGAGAGTCCGTCAGATATCGTGTTGGCTTGCCAGCATGAGGCTGGGGACCTACACGAAATATATCGTTCCTGTGTGCGGAGTCAGGTATACAGTCATTACAGAATCATCAGACATGTTGCCGCTTGGAAAGGCATACCATCACGAGAGAGGATATCCGACAGTGAAAGTCTCTTGGAAGGCTGTCGGATATCCCGCAGGGCGGCCCAGCTGCTCAGCTTTGTCCAGGTGATGTAGATGATCAGGATGTCGGCAACGATGAGTGGTGCTCGAGAGATGACGACAACTATGTGGCTCCGTAGATGAGCGTGCGCCGTCGTATACGATTGCTAGCCAACCTACGCCTGCGCAGCCTGGTCAGTAACCCATGTACGTGATGATGTTGAACGAACCCAACCTTAGGTCGAGTGCGGAAGTCGTGTCGTCTGTCAAGAAGCACCCAAATGGAGAGAATACCTCGCCCCAAGGCTGATAGCCGTATTCGACCTGTATGATGGATACTTCCGCATGCGTCCACATTCCAGTAGGAGTAGTATTGGTTCACTTACCAAGTTAGCACCTACAGGCGCTAGAGACAACGCAAAGACGAGGAGGCCGAGGAGCTTGCTCCTGCTCAACACATATGCACGGAGGGCAGAGAAGACTATATAATGTCAGGTGCTATGGGCCGTGAAATGGGACGCACGACTCACAGGCTCCGGGAACGAACTGCAGTACTTTGACAGCGTATGTCGCTATGGAGAGCAATGCACAGCTGTAGAACCCGATAGTCACTCAGTATTCTCAGCTCTGCGTAAATCTGGCACACCAACCCCTGCTTCTGGTCAGACGTGCCATGACACAAAATGAGAATCGCCCACCTTATCCGAAGGGAAGGACGCAAACTGGACCAACCCCATAACATAGAGCGTCATGGAGATGTACTTGTTCGCGAAGAACAAGAGTGACGCTCCAGTCCGCTTAGCAGTCCAGAAGCACGCTACTTCCCGATCAAACGTGACGAGAGCATCGTAGAAAAAGATAACTGCGGTGAGGGAAAGCGTGAGGTTGGCACGGACGAGCTTGCGATGGAATGAATGCACCTGAGGCTGCCACAGAGCAATAGTGGCCGGTGTAGCTGCTCGAGGGTGTCAGCAAGCGTGGTGGATGCTCTAGATATGCCATAGGACATACAGGCCGTCGAATAGGGCGGCGGTAGCGGCGGCATCTGCGTCGGAAGACATGCTGAAGGTAACGGAGGACCCTCACTTCGGCGAGGACTGGAAAGAATATTTGCTTGGGGCGCCATCCTTGGCCAAACCAGCCCTTATATCGCGCCCGACTATACGCCGCTCCACATGTACGATGCCGGCCGTTGGATGGTCATTGAGATGCCGCACGCTGGTCGCGCTCGCCATACTTAACCCCGCCATGTAGCCGGGAATCGAAGAGTTGGGCGATCGCGAGCACCAAGACAGCGCAGCATGCGAACACTCGCAGTTGTTGAGATCATCAGTCAACGTTGCGGAACTTCAAGTTATTATTGCTGGTCGAACCTATTGGGCTATAGCAGCTGAATAAGAGTTGAACGTTGAACGTTCAATAGCAACAGCCGAGGCCCAACGAACCAGCATAGCCGCTTCGAGTTCGCGCCCATGTGAGACGCACAGGCGACCGAAGGGAAGGCCCTGGCAGTGGCAAGAGTCGATGCGGTGTGTGCTTCGATGAATGCATATCGCACTTCTCTATTCTGGTATGTATCAGCGAAGCCAGATGGGTAGCACAGTAAGTGAGGCACCGACCTGGTAACAAGGTGCAACCATCGACACAGCTCTCAGCCTGGACTCCGCTGGCCTGCATATAGTCAGAAATGCGCAGAGTACTGCTTACCGGCAAGAAGATGTGGCGGCTTGGTGTCGACGATGTCAGCCTTATGGACGAGCTCAGGCTAGGATGGCCCGTGCACAGGTACTTGGATGGCGGCAGGCGGCAGGCGCCGACCGCGACGCGACTCGAGGGACCGTGTGACTGCCGGCAGGCGGATCGCAGCTGCGCATAAGACCCTATAAGACCGCCATCCTGCAGGGTATACAATAATAAGACGAGACGTGCACACAAGGCTTTGAGGGCAATAAGAGTACGTACTGGTGTCGAAGCCGAGAATCCATATATAAAGAGAGAGTATCGCGACAATTAACGTATGTACCAGAACTAACACAACATCCGGAATACCATACATATACAGTCATTGTACACTGCAGGAACAAAACAGTTAGATAGCAAGTGGATGAACACTTCGCAGGAGCTTCGATGCGCTGCGGCACCAAGATTCGCTCGAGGCCAGCTCAGTAGCCCTCATCGGCCTCCATGTCCGACGCCCACACCTCCGAGTCTGTCTGGTCGTAGTCGTTATTCTCGTCTTCTGGAACGAGCCTCCACGCGCTCCAGGTTCCCTCGTTGTGGTCGTTGTCGATGCGCCATCTCTCCGGACGGTCGTACATGTCCGCGAGGATCCAGTCCATGAACTCCTCGCCCGTCTCGTCATCTGGGTGCAACTCGACGTTCCATCCGAGGTACACCAAGTTCTCCCCGTCGACGACCGCGCACAGACCGCTGTCGTGGTCGTACGTCATGTTGAAGAGCCCGATCATGGCCAGCGTAGCGCCGCGGCGGAGCATGTTGAACTCTTCTGCGTCGTCATCCAAGAAGTCGTAATCCTCACGGTCCACGCGTACGGTGGGCGGTGCCCAGCGAGGGTTGACGTAAGGCCCGTTGTAGGGCTCGTCGTCCTCGGCTGACCCGTACCCATCGAACGACCAGTAGTCGTCCTCGTCATCGTACATGTCGCCGTCTTCTGGATCATCGTCTTCATCATCATCGTCCTCGTCGGTGCTCCAGTAGTCTCCATAATCCTTTGAATCGCGGAAGATACCGGCCCAAGGATCGTCGTCATCCGGCGGAGGAGACGGACGGAGCGCGCCAACCGGAGCCTTCGACTTGTCAACAGCAGACGCGAGCGACTTGATGAGATACAGGGGTATCGGGCGGTTGAGAACGGCAGTGCGACAGCAAGGACATGTCTTCTTGCGATAGAGAAGAGCATTGGGGTAGTCGTCGTCGTCCATCTCGTCTTCTCCAGGAGGTGCTGCTTTGAACCACTCGAGGAGGCACGACATACACAGCACATGCCCACACGGAGATAAACTGGGACGGCGCATGAGGCCCTTCACTCGCATAGACTTGCAAAAAGGACTCACCCAAACGGCTTCAGCATAATCTCCATGCAAATCTGGCATGTCAGATTGCTTTCGATGGTCGCAATCAGCTAGATGCAGCGGTCAGGTGGTGGTCGTGCGGATACTCGTGGATACATACGTCGTCTGACTTCTTCGACTGCGTCTTCAACTTCTCCATTTCGGCACGTTGCGTGCGGTGCGTCTAAGAGCAGTAGGTCAGCGATAGGTTCCGAAGCGCTGTCCCGCTGACCGTACCTCATTGGTGTTCGTCAACTCCGCCCTTAGCTCGTCAATCACCTGCAACCTCATGAGTGGAGAACGAGCGACAGAACTGCACAGTAACAAACCTTGCTCTGCTTGGTGATCGTCTTCTTGGCCATGGCCATTTGCTACGGATCCACTTAACTGCAGCTCCGCCCCACGACACACGAGTCACGCACCTTTCGCAAGTTCTCCATCTCCTGCTTCATCCGAGTGAACTCCGCATGGGCAAGTGGTCCACTGTACGCATGCTCCTCGTCCTCCACCGGCTCGGGGGTAGCAACCTTCCTAGAGTACCTATGCGCTGTCTCGCGGGAGCGCGAACGGTCCTTCCGCTTCGATCTCTGAGAGTTGCTCGACCGATTATGATCTTGCACGATATTCGTTACGATCGGGGCAACATCCTCGTCTTCGTCGATCCACATCGTAACCGCCCGTGGCTTGGGCTTGGGCTTCGTCCGACCACGATCGGCGACATCTTCGTACACGGTGTGACGCAGCGCAGCAACAGTCGATGGGTTAGATGAGGAGGATGCACCAGGGATTGGTGGGAGACGCTTCCTCCTGCGGGCGAGGGCATCCGCTTGTGCCTGGGCTTCTTCGGGTACACGTGCGTCTGGGGAACGAGACTTGCGACGACGGGCAGACCCTGACCCTGTCTGACCATTCTGATTATGCGATCGGTTCTCGCGCTGTCGCATGGAACCGGTTGAGCGGCGGGTTGAGGCATTGGTGTTCTGCGCGACGTGGGGTGGCATTATGGTATCGTACGGATGCTGAATGAACACGGGGCTTGGTGAGATGACGCGTCGGCAACGGCATGGATGGAACTCACAACTGTATCTCTTCTATGAATCTACTTCAGCACAGTTGCGAACAGACAACACGCAGCTCCAGAGGTAGATGGTACTTCAGAAAGAGTCAGAGGCAGGGCAGGGCACTGGGCAGGACAAAGACGCTTGCGGCCGCCTTGTCATGGTCACATTACATAACTTACCGATTCCGTCATGCGAGCGTCTCTGATGCCATTCTAGGTAGCGCGCCAAAGTACGGCACTGCGGGCCGGCGATCTTGATTCTTTCCTCCTACCACCACGCTGTTGCGATACGCGTTGGCGCCTCTGTTGGCTTTCAGACGACGCGCAGGGGCCATCACTCGTCTGCGTCAACGGATACAGCTGAGAATGGCTACTACGGATGCAAACGTAGCCCAAGATCGACAGCAGCGACGGCAAGAGAAGAAGGATCGCAAGCAACAACCGAGACAGGATAGCGCCGAAGGTGGCCGTGGGCGCGCGCGGGGAGGAGGACGCGGCGGTGGAGGAGGGAGGGGAGGAGGGTCAGCGAAGCTAAGAGGCCTCCCGAAAGACTCGCACGATGTCAGGATATCCAAGACCCTCTCTTGGATTCTCCGCCACGGGTCCCAGTCAGAAGGTCTTGCCATGCGCAAGGATGGCTACGTCCGCGTCAGTGACCTTGTAAGGACCTATTTCTCTGCAAGCATGGATGATGCGGAGTGTTGATGTGTGGGAAAGTAGCTTGCCCTCCCGAAGTTGCGCGAGCTGAACTTCGAGGCCTTGCAAGAGATCGTGAAGAACGATGCCAAGGGGCGGTACAGCTTGGTGCTTGAAGCTGATCCTAACGGGGACGAGAGTTGGTGGATTAGAGCCAACCAGGGTCATTCAATGAAGGTTAGTTACTTCTGTCTCGCCTCCAGGATATGCCCGGCTGACCGTTGGCGCAGTCAGTGGTATTAGACCTACAACCCATCAGTTCACACAGTGACATCCCCACCGGCGTTGCCGTGCATGGAACAAACAAGGCCGCTTGGGAGATCATCAGTGAGTTCGACATCTGTTTCAAAGGAACTGCTTCTCACTGGGGACTCACATATCGATAGAGGATCAAGGTCTCAGCAAAATGACCCGTAACCACATTCACCTCGCGCAGGGTGTACCCGGATCGGGGGTTATTTCCGGTACACGTCCTCGCTACCATGCTTTCTGGCAAGTCATCTGATCATTCACCAGGCATGCGCAAGTCTTCGGAGATCCTGATATACATCGACGTTCAGAAGGCTATCGATGCGGGACTTAAGTTCTATATCTCCGCGAATGGCGTCGTTCTTACCGAAGGCGACGACCGGGGTTACCTAAAGCCAGAGTTCTTCTCACGAGTCGAGAGCGTCAAGGGCACACCGCTTCCGGGGTACGATGGTCCACAAGGTGTTCCTCCCAAGGTACCTGCACCGACCCAGGCGTCGGCGGCGATCGCTCTCGATGACGCAGAACATGTCAGCGAACAGGTCTCTTGGTCGGTGGACCCGAGCAAGAAGGACGAAGATGTCCAAGCGGCCCTACAGGAGGTCGAGAATAAGTTGGAATCCACGACCGTGTAACACTATCTGACGTTGGCAATCGCATTCGATTACCCCTTCACATTCATGTGAAGCTCCTGCATACTTCCAAACACCTTCAACTCAAAACTTATCTCCGCCATGGCTTACAAGGTTCGACTGAAACTGGGGTCCTTTCCATCCATCCTTCTCCGACGTCAGGCTTGAACCTTTCCAGTGCGTTCGAAGTCACTTTACCAGTCATGGTGGATCATCGGTTCGGTGGTGAGCGCGTGTGTTCTCTGATCGTGTGTAGTCCTGGCACGGCAAATTTCGGTGCGAACGCGCATATTGATTCGCAAGGGAGGTGTCTTGCGGACTTGCTCACCGAAGGCTAACGGGCCAAAGGTTGAATTGGCGAGTCCGCCATGCGCACGTTGCTGGACCTGAGCCTCTCGACGTTCCACCCTGTGGATACGCCAGGAGCTATTAGTACGTACATCGAAGACGTGCATGCGCTCCTTCGTATTGATTGAGAGGCATCGTGCGCAGCGTCCTCGAGCCTCTTCGGCCGCGATCCAGTGTCTGCTCCAGCAGTTACTCTGATAGGCATACGGCTTGAAGTAAATGACGCACGTTCCACCTTACATTCACTTCTTCAGCATGCAGTGGGCGACGTCGTTCTCATGCCTTGGCAGTGGCACCTCACATGAACACCGACCTGAACTATTGACCTGGAGGCGTCACCCCTATCACACTCGGTGTGTGAACGAACTCTACTGGGCTCCTGAAATGCCATTGACATTTCTTCGTGTCGCCAGAGTAGTGCACTTGCATGCCACGGACCTCCTTATGACTCCACAGTCTTCGCCTCCGCTGCGGCGTTTTCACGTCTACAGATGCGGGGAATCCGTATATCGGTCGAATAGGACACCATCGTGTAGCACGAGACTGGATATGCACGCACATCGTGACCGTCGCCGCCACCGTGTGGACCTCGCCGGCTTCCCAGAAGTGCCGCGATCGCGCACAAAGATAGAGGGTTCGACGTACTGGGATACTCTGATCCCTTGGGTCGCCAAGTAGCATCTTCAAGCGGGTTGTCGCAGTATAAGCCGGCGCGTTACTTGTTGCTTCTTCGCATGGGCCTCAGGTGTATATGAGGACGGCAAAGCGAGTGGATCTCTCCTCAGCACTCGCTACAGTCTTCATACACACTCCCCCCAGTGAGTCTCTTACCGCACTTTCGATGCTCTTAATATCTCCGTCTGACTTATTTCTCCTCTAGATTCCTTGATCATCGCAGGTTCGCACATCCTGCCGCCCTCGTCCCGTCCACTTTCCTGCATTCGCTCCGTCCCTCTTGTTCTTCCGTTCCTTGCTCTGTGTACTCCCACTACTTTTTGCACTCGCTGACGATCACGACAGCGCACCACCTTCCATCATGTCGGACCAGACGGGTTACATCTTCGCCCTCATCGGACAGGACAAGGTCCTCAGTTGGGACTACACCCCGAACTGGGGCCACGGCAGCCCCAGCAGCTACATCGACAACGTCACCTTCCCGCAGGTCATCACCTCGAAGAACTTCCAGTATCGCGTCGTTGCCGGCGGGACCGACCTCGGCGTGCGCGCCGCCTACGCCGTCCAGAGCAGCGGATCGCAGAAGGTTAACTTCCTCGAGTACAACGCCGGGCACGGCATCGAGGGTACCAAGCGCATTCAGGTCTACGTCGTTGACCCCGACAACGGCAACCAATACCTCGTCGCTCAGATGAACTAGGATGGTGGCGCGGGGAGGTACACTGTACGATAGCGCGGAGAGGCGACGAGTTCGAAAGCTAGTGCTCTGATGTAACGTTCTGTGACCGTCAAAAGTCGTTTCTTGCTGTTACACGTGGCGCGATAGCGGCTCTTCGGCTACACATCGAGTGTAAGTTCTAAGAGGTCAGACAGCAATGCCCCCGACTTACGAGTATCGTACATGGGTATCAGTGGAGGTACGATGTTACAGATCTTTGTACTTGTTGAAGAACTTCACCGTCGCCTCGAACGCTCCCTCCAGACCAGCCTTGACCTTGGCGTTGCTCTGCATGTTTGTCACTCAGCGAGCGGACGAGGACGACAATGCATCGCGGTCCTAAGACGTACCAAGTCGCCGCGCACAGCGAAGCCGTGGGTGCAGCCTTCCCAATACGTCCGCTCATAGCCCGGCGCGAACTTCCCATTACCAAGAATTTCGTCCGCAATCCTTTGTGACTCTGGCGGGAACGCTGGGTCGATCTCGCAGCTGTTGATGAGCAGTGGTGCCTTCGCCTTGTCCCGGTATTCCTTTCGACAGCCTGATCAGTTTCACGTCCTCAGACGATCACTAGGGATGGAGGATATACCTCGAGATCCTCAGGGACACGCAGCCGCGATGGGTGGGAGACGACAGTGACCTTGCTGAGGTCCTTGAGCGCGAGGTGCCAGGCGGGAGGAGCCCCATAGCAGTATCCCGTCGTCCCGATCCAAGTCACGCCCTCGGCCTGGAGGGCGGCGACGGTGTCCTCGACTGCAGGAATCCAGCTGTCGGGGCCGTGGCGGGCCACCCAAGCTGCGCGATCAAAGTCGGCGCGACCTATCGTGTCCGCGGGGCGCGCGTCGCCCTGGAAGAGGTCTGGTATAACGGTGCGGTACCCATTGCGTGCGAAGTCGTCGGCGAGCAACTGTGACAACAAGGCGTTTGGCAAAAGCAATGAGATGCGGTCTGAAGGCAGTTCGACAAAGAGAGGCTCACCTTGTTGTTGACCAATGGGATACCGAAGACGTCGGTGAGGAAGAGGACCACCTTGTCCTTAGGGTAGTGGCCGGTGGGCGTAGCTACGTAACATTCTACGCCTCCGATCTTCTCGATCTTGCCTGGACGCCGAGTGGTTAGTATGAGATCCCCTCCAAGATCGACAGTCATCGAGCATGACAATCGCTAAGCCAACTAACCCTCCGGCTCGCCTTCATGTCGGACGCCTACGCGAGAGATTAGCGGCAGGGATTGGCAGAGATCTAGGTAGGTGGCGTACCTTGGAAGCACTGGTCGCAGAGTTCAGGCATTGCCTTGACAGTGGGTTGGTGGTATGGGATGGGAGGGCGCCACTCTCTTTCGAGGAGTGTGGGTGTTTATACTTCTGCAGACTGCACTCGTGCAAAGGCCTCGTAAACCGATTCTCGTAACTCGGAGGGCCACGGCATACTGTTCTCAACTCAGTCTGCAGACCTGCCAGGATTCGTAGCGATCACATATTTGCCGGATGGTGATCAGAATGCTCGATCTGAGTTCTGGAGACATGATTATGGAAAGGCATGGAACGACTCCGCCCCGCGGAAGCGGTGCAAGAGGAGGAGGGAGAAATGCGTGCGACTTGCAAGTTGCTGTGCCTCGATCGTCTACGATACACACGACCCACATCATACTCCGCTCCGAGTCGGCCATACTGATCGGCCGAGCAGCCGAATGTCGCCCTTGCGCGTCCCCATCGCAATGACCCCAGTCGTCTCGGAGAACGCGACATGCGTAATGTCGTCTGGACGCAACAGTCGTGAGTAAGTCGAGGGCACATCGTCGCGGAAGACTCAAGACTCGCCTCGAAGGTCATACGAGTCAACCTCGTACACCTCCTTCCCTTCAATGGCGCGTGGGGCCCGCGCGAGCATAGAGTCGACATCGTGCTCTGAGTTCGCGACAGAGATGGGAGTGCCAGGCTGGAATCCTCTGTTCTTCTTGCCCTTTTGCCGCCTCCTCGTCTCCCCCCTCTCGTCCTTCCGATTGGAGTAACTTCCGCCCTCTCTTCCAAACACCAGATCGTCGTCTTCATCGTCTTCATCGTCAGAACCCTGCCAGTGCGCATTGAAACCGTAGACGACACGCCGCACAGCACCTCGTCCGCGCTCCACCCATACGCCGCGACGACCCGCAGGTCCCAGCGCACAGGCGGATATGAACCCTCGTGCCCCGTGCGAGAAACCGCTCCGCGGGGTAGGACCGTCGTCCGTTCCGGGGGCCACGGGGATAGCCATGTTGTGCGCGGCAACGAGGTAGACTGCAATGTCCAGAGGAGGGAGCACAGTGTGAGGATTGGCTGGATCCGGGGGCGGCGGTATGACGACAGACACCGAACATTGGAAGAGACCGCGCAGGACATCGTACGCAAGGAACGCGAGGGTCACTGTTGTAGGTTCCGGCTCTGAAGCGCCATCCGGATGAGGTTTCCCCTCATGCACGACTGGTTGCGAGAATGACACACCGCGGAACGTTGTGCTGGGGAAGAAATAGGAGTGAACGGCTGCGGCCATTTCCATTGTTGGTGCTTCCACTGTTGGTGCTAGGCGGGGCTCATGACCGCCATCGGGACTCTGTCGGGGCGCATAGACTTTAGGCTTGCCTAGAAGCGTACAGATCTCGAGCGAATGCGCTTTCAACACCAGGATATGCCGCCGCGTGAGGAATATGGCGCCGACAACTCCGTTCCACTGAAAGACCCACTTCGGTCAGGAGTCGCACCAACGCCGCGTGGAAAAACTCACAAGTTCTTCCTCTTCTTCCGAGAGCATGTGGACTACCGTGCGCTGGCGGGTTATCCAATTGAGCAAGTGGAATGACGTCGGAAGTCCGAGCAGCAGGAGGGACTGTGTAGGGTCCACAGCGCGCAAGCTGAATACGGGAGATGCGAATGTGATAACTGCAATGGTGCGAAACTCCACATCCTGGCCATACTCTGCATCTTTCGGGAGGTATATGACGGATGATGTATGGAGCCGTACTTGAATAACATGACATTGTTCATGGCTAGAACAACGTGGCAGTCAGCATGGCCATACGGTGAGAAGGAGTGCGAACATGATATCACCAAGATACAGCTATGGTCAAGATATCGTCCAGATGATTAAAATGGGTTATCGCGGATGAGAACGAATCGGCTCCTCGGACGCGTTGCCTCCTGCATAACATGGGCTGATGAGGAGAGCGGACGGCACTGTCAAGGTCCCAGATTTCGACAAGTTTCTCGTGATAGATGCAAAGCAGCCACCTGTCGAGGAAGATCTCCACTGAGTATATCGTGCGCGCACCATCGTCGTTGCTGAATAGCGGGTCCAGCATGCAGGACTCATCGTGGCTTGGGAGGAAGTATGTTGAGCGTCGTAAGAGCCAGGTACGGTGGATTTCATGCAGCCGACGGACCACTGTCTCGAGTTCGCTCGAGGATAGATGGGTCCAGCAATGCGGATCGCGTAGATGTGGAGGTAGGGGTGCATAACTTTCCTGTGTGTGCAACATCACAAGCCATGCATGATGATCTCGAGTTAGAGAGTTGAGGCGTTTACAGGTCTGTGAGTGCGAAGTCAGCATGTGCATATTACGTTGGCAATGCTGTATGTTATAAGTACCTTTCTAAGGGCTAAGACCTCGTGAAGATCGAGGTACTGCAGTACGTCGAGCAATACCTCGTCTGGAACAGCAAGTAATGGCGAAGTCTGGTAGCATAGTGCACTCATTGTAGCCAAGCTGTCCTCTTAAGCTGAAGTCCAAGAAGACGTGACAAGAAATGGGGAGGCAAGTACTGTCTACTGACAGTGAGACTGAGAGAGGTGCTTACTACTAGTACATGATACCGTTACTCATGAGTTATGTTCAAGTTGGGCGGCTCGCCGAGTGCTGCTGAAAAGATGATCATGATGTCAGCCACAGAGGCCGCCACGTGCCGGCGCGCCAACGTGACTGTGACGATCTCGCGTTTGTAGATCTGGCGCTTCCTCACCCAGTCGCGACTCCGTTCCAACGGCGCATCTCCTCCTCGTCGTCTTGCAACCACTCCAACGCACACCTCTGTCTTACTTTCTGCGCCAATCAGGATCTCTTTGTGCTCAAGGCAACGAATGTCGACAACCGTATGGAGAGCTATCACCAGCGTCTGAAGAGTCGAGGGTCGACTCTCGACACGGACGCGTCTCCTGCCACACGACTCTCGCAGCGTCCGGGATCGTCGCAGAATGGTGGTGCAGCGTTTCAGGACTTTGGCAGCGACTTTGCGCTGGGAAACAGAGCGTCGCAGTCTAGACCACCCTCGAAGTCACGCACACAGTCCAGCAAGTCAGGCAAGGGAGCCACGATCTCGTTCGACGACGACTTCAGCGATGATGAGATAGACTTCCTCTCCGGCTCTTCACGCCATGGTTCCGAATCTCCGGAGAAGCCCAGGAGAACCGCCAAGCGCCCCACGACTACTGGCGCACCTCCTGTCATTATCGACCACCACCAGGCTGACCCCAACTATAAAGCCATCGACTTCAGGAAGGTGAAGATCCCGAAGAAGAGTAGCGCTGCCGCTTCTTCGACCGCCCAGACCCCGGAGAACTCTCAGGCGTCGAGCGCGAAGGATTCTGGCGCAGGTCCGTCCTTCTCTCGTCCTCAATCCTCTGCTCGAGCGGTCGGCCACGCGACCGCAAAGGGGGCACAGAAGAAGAAGACTCCCCTTCGCGAGCGCAGTCCCAATCAAGACCGGTCACGCACCCGTCGTTCATCTACCCCCATCTCGGATAGGGACGATCAGGATAAGCGGGCGAAGGACATGGACGTGACCCCAAAGCCCTCTCGGCCTGCACCGCGTCCAGTCAAGAAGGCCGCGAGGAGTAGCCTTGGAAAGTCGCAGACCGAGCCGGATTTGGGCGGGCACTCGAGCCAGGAGAAAAGTCAACCATTGTCGCGTTCGCAGACTGCACAAGAGATCATTCGTGTCTCTTCCGACGAGTCTGACGATGAGCGGACGGACGCACCAAAGACTGCCAAGGGCAAAGGCAAGGGGAAGGGGAAGACTTATGACCCATTCGGCACGCTGTCCCCATTGTCCACGCATGTCAAGCGGCATGATAGCGAAGGGCAAGCGAGGAGCATAGGCAAGGGGAAGGAGCGCGCAGACCCTATAGGTACCCTTTCCCCTCTCTCGTCACCGGCTCGGAAGAAGCGCAAAGATACTCTCTCATCCTTTCCTATCCCTTCCCCGCTGTCCTCTCCTGGCTCGAGACATTCGTCCAGCCCTCCGCGTGGAAAGCCGAAGCAAAGCAGCAGTCGGCGGAGAGGTGTGATCGTGTCATCTTCAGACGACGACGAGGCCCCGCGTCGTGCTTTACGACCTTTTCCCATGGAGACACAGGTTCTCGCGAGTATCCGCCCGTCGTCCCCTGTTGGCAAGAGAGCCTCTCTGGACAGCGATGGTGAGGACCTATCTGGAACGTACAGGAAGAAGCAACGGCGGGACTCTGAGAGACTCTGCTTCGGTGACGGCTCGGATTCTGACGACGACAGTACGTATATGCGCTTATATCTCCAATACATGCAACGCACTCATTGTCTTGCGCAATCCAGTGTTCTTAGACCCTTCTATCGACCCCAAGACCCTTTGCCCGTGGTGCGACGAACGACTGCCAGACGAGCCGACACCCCATCTACGTGCGCTCATCTCAGCGGCGAAGCGGGTGTCACATCCAGAAGACCGTCTCACAAATCCACTCGGCTTACGGGCACCGCCTGCTGCATTTGTCGGCGTGTGCCAACGCCATCGGTTTGAGCGTGACTGGATCCCTCGCGCACGTCAGAAACGATGGCCCACTCGGATTGCGTGGGACAAGCTGGCCGAAAGGATCATTCGTCTCCAAGCCACTTTGCAAGCAATCGTTGACGACGTCGATGAGGACTTTGCACCTGGCGTAGCCCGTGGCAGCACCAGCAGGCGACCGAGAAAAGAGAACGAATTTTGGCAGGAAGTGGCGAAGAACGTGCGCCAGCAGGGCTCACGGCAAGCGGCCGGCGTTCGCGGGCAGTTCCAGCATTTCAACAAGACACAACCGGGGTAGTGCGTGTCTTCATTAATATGCGCGACTCCATCGCGTACAGTTCGAGCTTACGCTGATGATGTGCTGCAGTTACGGCGAGCTGGGATATGTGATCATACACCAGACTTTATGCGACCTCTTCCCGCCTGCCGAATTTCATCCGGACGCGACTCTTCCACTCACACCTGCCGACTTCATCACCTTAGTCCTCGTGCCTGAGGCCGCGGTGCACCTCATCATGGAAGATCTCTCTCTACCTCGGGATAAGGCAATTCAGACTTTGCGCGAGAGCGTCGAATATGGTGTCGCCATGTTCCCGGCCGATGACGAAGGTGACCTGGCGGGCGGGTCCTCGAAGTCGGGCAAATTGGGCGCTACAGAGAAGATGTTCATGGACCGTGCCCGTGCTCGCCGAAAGGAACTGGAGGAGGAAGAACGAATGGAGGAGGAGGAAGCCAGGCTAGCGAAGGTGCAAGAGATTCCTAAACCGAAACCCCGACCGAGGGCGAAGAAAAAGACCTCTGGCATCGCGACTGACGTCGAGTCTGCCGGACCTACCTCGTCGCCTCCCAGCGGAGGCTCTGCAAAGCGCAAGACCCGCGGTAGTTCTGTGTCGCGCGGACGACCGGCGGGTCGCGGGCCTGGTCCCGGTAGCTTCGTGATCGAGCTCAGCAGCGACACTGGGGAGTCTGAAGCTGCGGGTCCTTCCAAGCGGAGAAGAAAGACTAAGGACACGAGGAGCGACGCCGAGACGGAGGCTGCGCTAACAGACGAACCTACTCCCAAGGCAGTCAGAACTAAGCCCCGCCCACGGCCCAAACGCAGGTCTGCGTCGGCCTCCAGCTCTAGACAAGGCGGTGACGATGCTCGATCAGATACGCTCGACACGGATGCTGAGGCCCCCTCTCCGCTACCGTCGGCCGTTGCGTTCGATCGCGTAGCTGGACCCGGTGCGACTGAAGCAACTCCACGAGCGAAGGCTAATGTCTGCGAGTCTGACACGCTTTCCATCAACCCCTCTCCTTCTGAGGCCAGCACATCAAAGCCCAAGACGCCGTTGGAAATCGCCAGGGAGAAGCGCCAGCAGGGCTCGAAGAGGTGAGCGGTGCCGCTTGGGCATGCAACTGTGAGCTCATCGGTCCCGGTCCTCGACAGAACGACATCGATCAATCAACGCAAGGCAACGGACGACTGGCAGCCCAACTTGCGCTCTGGCAATGTTGTTTCGCTGGACTCGACGGATGACGAGTCGGACGTGCAAGAGGTGCCTGCATCCTCAAGAGCTGGGACATCCAACGCTGGAGCCTGCAGCAAGCCGAAGCACCGCGACCCTTTCGGTTGGTTGTTGAACGATTCTTCGCAGTCGCGTCCTTCGAGCCCATCGTAGAGATATTTATCCGGCAACCGGCTGGATCATCGTCTTGTTTCTATCGTATACTAATGTGTTATTCCAACCTACTCTACGATCACAGTGTTTTTCTTCACAGTCACGGTGTCTCATCCTTCTCTTCTCTGGCCGTCTCGTGCGCGGCTTGGACTTCGCGGTCTTATCCCCGAAATGTGACGTTGCTGTCCTCAGTTGTCGTCGACGCCGAACTATATGTATCATGAACGGTTAAGTTGGCTCTGTCCCTCGTGATATGTACGCAAATCAGGCAGATCTAATACTCATCTATGTAGAATGCGGAAGAAGTGACTTACCAACGTTGAGCAGACGCTGTTACGGCCTCGTTGTGTACTGCAATCAGATTCGGACTTCAGGTGGCTCAATACACAATGGCGAGCACAACTCCTCCTCCAATGCACCTACAGAGAAGACTTCGAGGCGACTCCGCACCGTATACTTACCGCTCGCTACATGTGCGCATGAGCAGTAATCCGCCTTGACGCATTGCAGAGGCTTGTCCGATCAAAGAGGACCCTCTCCGAAAAGCCGACGAGCACGATAACCACCGTGACGCGCGCTCGCGACTCGTGTATCTGAGTCTCGCTTCCGCGAGTTCGCGAGCGATTCTGCAGCTTCGATGAATCGATGCCCCCATCTGGCATCAGCCAGCCCCGCGCGCCGTTGCGATCTCATTGCGTGTACACTCGGATGACGCTCGGCATCCTCGGACGCAAGTGGCTCTCCGCTGGGAGCGGGGTGGGTCATGAGAATACGGGCAGAGAACGGGCTGAAAATGCTAGAAACAGAAGTTCCTCCAGGAGCTCTGAGCGATCAAGCGCCCAAAAGAGACCTTGCTCTCACCGGCACGGATAATCGATGACGGTTCTCCCAACCAGTATATATAGCCCGGGTCCCGCAGCAAGACAGTCAGCAACCCGTCTGCACAATCACCCCTGGTATCTCTCGCAACACCATGTCTCTGTGCAAGGCCTGCATTTCCGGTGAGTTTGTATCCGGTTCCGTTGGGTCGCAGGATGCTGAAGCGATTGTTGTAGGTGTCCGCCACGAAGGTACTCCCGAGGGTACGTTCAGGGCGATTGATCTCGCAGGCTGGTTTGTAGAGTAATACTCATCATTACGCCCTGCAGGTAAGAGGGACAAGATCGGCGGCATCGACGTCTACATTGCCACCCCGACCGTCGACTACCCCAAGGATAAGGTCGTCCTCTTCCTCACCGACGCCTTCGGTCTCGAGCTTGAGAACAACCTTGTAAGCTGCGAGCCGTTCATGCTCTCACATCAGTGAACGTGGTTACTAATCTTGATCTTTCATGCGCGCTATAGCTTCTGGCTGACGACTATGCCCGGAATGGCTTCAAGGTCGTTATGCCAGACCTCTTCGATGGCGACCCGGCCCCGACGAACGCCTTCAACCCCGGCGTCAACTTCGATCTCCAGTCGTGGTTTGGCAAGCACCCCCCTGAGCGGGCGACTGCCATCGTCCGCGCCGTCATCGAGGGCCTCAAGTCGGAGGGCGTGACCAAGTTCGCGTCCCTCGGTTACTGCTATGGTGCACGCCCATCGTTCGACCTCGCGTTCACCGGCGAGGTGCACGTTGTTGCTGTCGCGCACCCGTCCCTGCTCAAGATCCCCGATGATCTCCAGGTATGCGTGCTCTCCACTCCGAATGTCGTGCACGGTCGGTAACAAATTGTTGCTGCCAGAAATATCTTGAGGTCTCGAAGGCGCCGCTTCTCATCAACTCGTGCACGGTCGACCAGATGTTCCCGCTCGAAGCATCGGCCAAGGCGGACGAGATCCTCGGCGGCGGCAAGTTCGCCCCTGGGTACGAGCGCACCTACTGGGAGGGCTGCTCCCACGGCTTCGCTGTCCGCGGCGACCTGGTATGTGGACACTACGGCTGCGCGTGGGTTTGGAATTTGCGTGCTGACTCTTTCCTACAGAGCGACCCGAAGGTGAAGGCGGGCAAAGAGGGTGCCTTCAAGGCGACCGTGGAGTGGCTTATCAAGTACCTGTGATTTATGGTGTGCATGCACGACATTGTAAGATAGACAAGAAGCTGTACTCCGCTGAGCGTTGAATCAATAATCAATGTTCCTGGCCACGAGAAGTGGACAGGTCTTGGAGGGAGTAATTGCAAGGTCTGTAGGGGTGGGAGAGTGGGGCCTCGCGTGGTTTGGTGTTTCAGACGGTCATGCAGGGTATTAGTTTCCCACATGGACTTCTCTTTGGAAGCAACACTCCCATGAATGGTTATCGAAGACCACCAGCCGAGCGCAATGCGGCAGTCAGAAGCCAAACACGCCCGAGCATGACGCCTCCGGCGCAGCTCCGGCGTGCATCTGAGAACTCAGAGAAGACTCAGATATTGGCAGAGTCATTGTCAAGTATGTATGTATCGTGGGCGAGGGCGGGCGAGAGCCCGCCCGAGCATGCCGCGTCCACTGCTATACTTTCAGTATCCCCGAGTCGCCATCCAGCACGAGACAACTCGGACGTCCTCTAGTACTACAGTGCGCGGAGACCGCAGTGGCCAGGTCTGCCCGGAGGGGCGATGCCTTATACAGCTGGCGTCAAAACCAATGCCCGACGTTCCGATGCGCAGTTTGAACTCCGAACGCACGAAAGAAATCGAAAAATTCAGAAAATTCAACAGCCCTGCTTTGACTCCTCCGTTTCGCCTCATTCAACTTCGGGGTGCACTCATCTACGCACCAGCATAGTTTCTTGTACCTCTACTCTGGATATATCCGGGGAATGGAGGTGGCCAAGAGCAGCCAAAACACCACGTCTACGGGCGCTACACGCGAGTGCGGCTGTGCGACGTCCAAGCGCCCGCAGACGTGGTCTCTTGGTCCGACATACTCGAGCTCAAACGACCTCTGAAACCAGCGTACGACCGTCAAACCTTCGTGCAAGAAGAGTATAGGGTGCTTTGATTGAATTCTCATAGTTTTGGGCTTGTACGGCCTATGGGGAATTTTCTGAATTTTGGGCATTTTCTGGCGCGACATGCGCGCTTTCGCGTGTCGGGCATTGGTTTTGACGCCAGCTGTAATATAAGTCCGAGTGTTTTTCAAGATGGCGAGCGTTGTCCTGCGTTGTCCAGCCCATACACAAGCGAGATTGACGATGATCGGCCAGCTGCAGGAACCTCGCGGCTATCTGCGGTGACGTCGGGCGTCTGGGGGTACCAGCCTGTGTGGCGGAGCTCTTGGACATCAGCATCTCGTCCCCGCCATGGCCATCTCTGCAGCTCATTCAAATACCTCTATCTCCGTTTGACGCACCATCTGTTGTATTCGTACCATCGTACCATCTCTTTCTTGCAACCCTCACAACCCATGGTTCTGACCCGACATGTCTGAAGAAATGGCACCCTCCTGGCGTTCTCTCGCCTCCGCCGCCTCGCGCTCGATCAAGGGATACATCTCCCAACGAGAGCTCAAGCAAGGTTATCCAGCATCACGCGGGCAGCCCCAGCTCGCCGCAGAACAGAACAGCGAGAGACAGTCGTGGCGTCAGTGGGCGGGGCAGAAGCTGCGGCGCGGAAGTCAGAGCGAGTACGACACGAGCGGGGACAGACTCTCACTGTTCCCCGGATGGGCGACGAGGAGGTATCGTGAACCTCCACGGGGACCGGAAGGCGGTGAGTAAGAAGCGGTATCTCTCCCCGAACCCCGAAGTGACGCGTTCTCTCGCGTAGATGCTCCCTTCGACGTCGACGTCTTCGTATCCGGATATGCGTACAAGCTTACGGGAGTCGGCTTCAATACGCGCGCTGGGAGAGCATTCCTGCGGCTAGCCAAAAGTGGGTCTATTCATCTGCACGGTTGATCCAAAATATGCACTGCGAGGTTCATGGCCACGGGCAGGGGACACTATAGGAGGGAACTAACTGTGATTGCCCTCAGGCCCGCTTGAGCTCGGTCGTGAGGAGATTTGAAAACGTGGAAAGTCAACTGGACTACAGGACTTCCGTTGTTTTCTCCTTCCGTCTTTCCCACCTCCGCAGCCGTGATGCACCTGACTGGGAAAGGACAGTGTAGTGTTGCTCAAGGGATCTCTCTCTCTCTCTTTCGCTCTTATTAACTCCACGAGCTAGAGAGAGATATTCCTTGCATGACAGCGGAGAGATAGTGCCTGTCCGGATGGGACAGCCTCAGAGGACGTTGCGATGCGATGCGCGACGTTTTGTCATATATTAGGCAGTCCGCCCCCTCTTTCCCTCTTCGATGTGTTCGGCCTGGTGTACAACCCAACACCGCGTCTTGGCTAATCAGGAAACACTAGGTTTCGCCGCTCTACCAAAACTGCCGACAGGACCAGCTCCCCTGAGCAAATCCACAGAAGACCTCCTAGCCGGAACGCATCTCCCACCCCTGCCCGACGAAATCACCGATGAGACCGAGATGCAGGCACTGGACGACAAGCTGCGCCATCTGGAATTCGATGCACGTAGTGTGGACAGCGGGCGCGCCTCAGACTTGATGTCAACAAGTTCCTCCGAGTCCTACGGCAGTCGTACCCCCTCTTCCGCCTCGTTCACGTCGTACAAGTCGGACTCGTCCCAGGCGTTACCTACCCTCGCTGGGACCGCTGCCGACTTGCAACGATGGCACGCTAACCTCGAAGCCCGCCTACATCCGTTCTGGTCGTCTGTGCTGGCTAACCGCACGGTGCGGGTATCACTATATGCGGCGGACCCTTCGCTGTTTGAGCCGTCCGAATTGGAGTCCACCTACTCGGAACCGTCCCCGGACAAGGAACCAATCGTGACCCGGCAAGTTACCACCGCAGCCGACGGCTCCTTCCAGGTCAAGTTCTCTGTGCCATGGGAGCGCATGTGCGTACATCCCGGTGCATTGCACGTCGCGTTCGGCGGGCCCGAACTCGAGCAGGATCTGTTTGTCGTCGCGGATCTACTCGCTCCTCCTTCTCCCGCTGTCACTCCCGCCGCGGGTCAGTATCAAGATCGACCACCTGCGCCACTCCCTGGACCGGTGACGGTTTCGACATCTATACCTGTTCCGTTGACGCATTCTTCAATACGGGTCATCTCAGATATCGACGACACCGTCAAGCTATCCGGGATCCTGAGTGGGGCACGCGCCATCTTCCACAACGTGTTTGTGAAGGATCTTCGGGACAGCGTCATTCGAGGCATGGGAGAATGGTACATGGACATGTGGAAACGTGGGGTTCGGTTCCACTACGTCGTGAGTATGGTCCATACAACCGCGATAAACGTGTGCACCACTGACACCAATCCGTCTCTATCAGTCCAACGGGCCGTTTGAGCTCCTCCCGGTCGTGAACGAGTTCTTCCAAATCTCCCATCTACCGCCTGGCTCCATACGCCTGCGGTCGTACGGCGGGCGTACTTTGTTTAACGGCCTGCTCTCGGCGCCGGCAATGCGGAAACGCACGGCTGTGCTTGACGTGCTCAACCAGTTCCCCGAGGCGAAGTTCTTCCTCGTCGGAGACTCGGGCGAGCAAGACCTGGAGCTGTATGCGGAGACCGCCCGCGAGCGCCCGGACCAGATCCTCGCCATCTACATTCGTGACGCGAGCGACGCCTCGGTACGCCCGTTGGACGACCCAACTGGAGCTGAGGCGTATCGGTTCGCTCTGGATCCCGGGCTTGGCGGGACGCCTGGCTCGGCGGGGAGCAGGAGGTCGTTTGGCTCGTTTGGGCGTCGGTCTGGGAGGAGCACCCCGTCGCGCTCGCTGTCGGACGCGATGCCAAGCACGCCGCCAGCTGTGCCGAAAAAGCCGACGCGGTCGTACTCCGGCACGGAGATGATGGGTCTGTCGACCAGCTCGAGCGGGGACTCGGCGTTCAGCGACTACTTCACCTCGAGCTCGGTGCCGCCCGTGAACTCGCCCATTGTCGAGGAGCCACAAGGGAGTCCTGAGATGATGGTTACGCCTGTGCCTGCAGAGAAGTCGTGGCCTCCACAAGGGTTTAGCAAACCCCCGCCTGGATCCCAGCTGGAGGTTCGGGAGAGTGGCAGGTGGCAGCCACAGTCGCAAGCTCAGACTCCGCAGGCCCCGCAGTCGGAGGCGGAGAGGAAGCGCGCGGACTTGCAGAGCCGGCTGTGGAGAGCGAGATTGGAGGTGCCGCCGCACATTCCTATACGGGTTTTCCGAGAGCCAGAGGAATGTGCGGAGGCGAACCGGATACTGGACAGGCTGCAGACTAGCAGTGGACGACCATGACCCGGGTGGGTTGCGTTGTATAGGTACGTTGCTCACGCTACTGTGGTCGATGCTGTTGTTGTCCGATCATATCTATAGTTTCAGTCCAGGATCCAAGGATTCATGCCATGTACCACGCAGCCAGGATACACACACTGTACACATACCGGACCATACCATAGAGTAGAATAATACATTAAGATACGGGTATAGGCGTCGGAGACTTTTCCAGACTCTTCGTCGAGGTGTTTAGGTGGGACTCGATCTCCGCAAGCATCTGGTTCATTTCCTGATGGATAGTTGTTCGTCGGAATGAGCTGCTGAAGACTGTGACATAGACATCTATCGGGGACGTACCTGGTTATTGGGCTCATACGACAGACCCAGCTGTATCGCCTCCTTCGCCTCCGCGAACTTGTCGAGCTTCATGAGAGCCCGCGCCTTCCGGAAGTGGCCCTTGCTCCATGGCCGCTTGAGCTGGATGACGGTCTCGGCGTCGACCAGCGCGCTGAGGTAGTCACCCGCCTCGTAGAACGCAGCGGAGCGGTTGGAGAGGATCATGGAGACTTCTTCGCGCATGAGCTGCTGTGCCTCCCATGGGGGTCGCTGTACCGCGATGTTGACGGCCATGCTGTACTGCTGCAGGGCCTGGATGTGCATCCCGCCCTTGAATAGAGCCTGCAGGCGCGCTTGTCTCAGCATACACTCACACGCGACGGTGTAAGGATAAGGTACGCACATTTCCCTGCTCCTTAGTGTTGTTGATAGCGGTGGAGAGGTTCTGGGAGACGACTTGCGGGGGCGGGGGACAGCGGAGGTTGGGGTTCGCGACGAGGATGCGGGAGAGGCGGTTGAGGTTGCGGTAGTCGACGCCGCAGTCGTCGCACTTCTCGAGCTTGTGCTTGCCGCAGAGCGCGGTCGCGTTCTCCGGGGGCCCGAGGGCGAGGTCGACGGGGCGGAAGCTCGCTTCGATCACGGCTTGCATGAGCGGGTCTGGGGGACGCATGACCATGGTCTGCTGCTGCTGCTGCGGCTGCTGCATCTGGGGCGCGGGGCCGTGTGTGTGCGTGGGCTGGCCGGGGCCGTGCGAATGCCCCTGCGACATGGCTGGGTGCGAAGAGAGGAGGGCGAGGAGGCGGGCGAGTACGAGGAGAGAGCGAGTGAGTAGTGTTAGCTGTGGCGCCTGTCAATGTCTGTACTGTGACGCGCCGTGCCACGTCGCGCGCACCGGGGGAGCGCCGGGGCCCGATGCGGCAGGGGCCGTGCTGATTAGTAAGCGCAGGTGGGCGCTGCGTGTAATAAGCGGCGCGGGGGAGGGGCAATTTTCTCACTCGCCTTTGTGGTGTACCATCACTGTCTCGACTCTTTCCTTGCTCTCCAGCAACGCTCATAGACGAAAATCCCTTCTCACACTCCCGACTCTTCGTCTTTCGCTTCACCTACACTTAATATGTCCAATGGAATTGTAAACGGTACCGGATTGGAAAACCAGTTTGGTGAGTCTCCCTGCGTCCGCTCGCACGCAGCAACACCCAGTCTGACTTGTCCGCCCCCGACTCCCCAGCCTCTCTCGGTATCAATGGAACAAAATCTGCTTATGTCCCTCCTCACATGAGGAGCTCGCAGCGGGCTGCTTCCAATCCGCGGTTCCTGCTGCCAACGGGTACGTCTTTGTTGCTTTTTGCTACGTGTCGCCCATCACGCTGACAAACCCTCCAGGAACGGCTGGACTGACTCCCGCTCTTCCACTCCTTCGTCTCGCGGCGGTTATGGTGGTGGAACTAGAGGAGATGGAGGCTACGCCGGTGGAGGACGTAGCTTCAGCGGCTACGGAGGCCGTGGCGGTGGAGGTGGTGGATGGAGCGACCGCCCGCAGTCCAACGGCTTCGCCCCCCGCGGCGGCGATAGCGGCCCCCGCGAGTCCTTCGGCTACGGCGCCTGGAAGGATGGCAAGCACATCCCCGGCGGCCGCAACATGCGCATGGAGAAGGAGCTCTTCGGCGACATAGACGATCCTTCTAAGCAGCACACCGGTATCAACTTCGAGAAGTACGACGATATTCCCGTCGAGGCTACTGGTGCTGGTGTGCCAGAGCCTATCACTCAGTTCACGAACCCTCCCTTGGACCCGGTGCTCCTCGAGAACATTGGCTACGCTCATTACACGACTCCCACCCCCGTTCAAAAGTATTCGATCCCTATCGTTGCCGCAGGCAGAGACCTGATGGCTTGTGCTCAGGTATGTGTTCATCGTATGTGCTGTCTCACTGCTGTATGCTGAATGATCATGATAGACGGGTTCTGGGAAAACCGGTGGATTCTTGTTCCCCATCCTCTCCGCTTCCTTCACCAACGGTCCTCGCGCTCCCCCCGCCGATCCTCAGGCTGGTATGGGCTACAGCCGCGGCCGCAAGGCTTACCCTACGGCTCTCATCCTCGCCCCCACTCGCGAGCTCGTGAGCCAGATCCACGAGGAGGCACGCAAGTTTTGCTACCGCTCCTGGGTCCGCCCTGCGGTAGTCTATGGCGGTGCTGACATCAACCAGCAGCTGCGGCAGATCGAGCGCGGCTGCGACCTGCTCAGTGCTACTCCTGGTCGTCTCGTGGACCTGATCGAGCGTGGCCGTATCAGCCTCGCCAACATCCGGTACCTCGTCCTCGATGAGGCCGACCGCATGCTTGACATGGGTTTCGAGCCCCAGATCCGCAGGATCGTTCAGGGCGAGGATATGCCCGGCGTCCAGGACCGCCAGACCCTCATGTTCTCTGCCACCTTTCCCCGCGACATCCAGATGCTCGCGCGCGACTTCATGAAGGACTACGTCTTCCTGTCAGTTGGTCGCGTTGGCTCGACTTCCGAGAACATCACTCAGAGGGTCGAGTACGTCGAAGACAACGACAAGCGCTCCGTCCTCCTCGATGTCCTCCAAGCCAACAGCGGTCTCACCCTCGTCTTCGTCGAGACGAAACGCATGGCCGACATGCTCTCCGACTTCCTCTTGGGCAACAACATCCCGGCCACCTCCATCCATGGTGACCGCACTCAGCGCGAGCGTGAGATGGCTCTCCAGACCTTCCGGACTGGCCGCACTCCCATACTCGTTGCCACTGCCGTTGCTGCTCGTGGTCTCGATATCCCCAACGTCACGCATGTCGTCAACTACGACCTTCCGTCTGACATCGACGACTACGTCCATCGTATTGGTCGTACCGGTCGTGCGGGTAACGTCGGCATCGCGACTGCGTTCTTCAACCGCGGCAACCGCAACATCGTGCGCGACTTGCTCGAGCTACTCCGCGAGGCGAACCAGGAAGTCCCGGGATGGCTCGAGACCGTTGCACACGAGAACAGCTTCGGCGGCGGCGGCGGTGGATACCGTGGCCGTGGTGGCCGCGGCGGTGGACGCGGTCGCGGCGGAGGGAACCGTGACTTCCGCCAGGGTGGTGGAGGTGGTGGCTATGGAAGCCGTGGTGCTGGCGGCGGCGGCTTCGGCGGCCCCCAGTACGGCGCTGGCGGCGGCTACGGCGGAGGTGCTGGCGGAGGCGGAGGCAGCTGGTGGTAGACACCTTCAGCTTCCAACCTCCTCACCTTTCGACCTTCCAACAACCGCGTTCTCTCGATTTCCCTTTTCTCACGACGCCCCTCTGCCCCTCTTCTCTCGACTCCCGAAATATGCCTCACTCTTATGTCCGTCCATGCAACGACTTCGCCTCAAGCCCTGATTTCGTCGACCCGCTCACACTATTCATGACTCCGGTCCGGTTCGTTTCACAACATGCGCTGCTCTCACAACATTCACGCTCTCGGTCTCGTTGCATCATCTGCTCATCGACTATTGTACGGCCCTACTAATACCGTCTGTTTCAATACTCCGCAGGCCCCCCCGCGCCCGCCTGCCATATCCTTATTGCAGCATCCGCATCACCCCCGTCCCACCATAGATGTTTTCCCGGGGCCTGTCCTACCCGCATGAGCAGAGCTTGATGTCTAGCTTCGTTTCGCGATACCCTGACTTATTGCGACGCGCAGTCGGACATTTACTATATCCTAGCATCACGAGACAATCTGTTAGAGCATCGCATCATCTGTACCGTATACCGTAGTCTACGCATCTTCTATATCGAGGCACTAGTGGTCGTTGTATGAATACTCAGAGTCTGCGTGCGTTGAGTGATGTTGAGAACGGTAAGTGGCCGGAAGTACTCAGTACTCAAGTTACGGACGTGACCACGATGAGAAGTCGCTGGTCGGATTCCGTTGCTACCTTCAAATCCACCCACTAGCCCGCACAACATGCTGGATTGTGTGCAAGAGCTGTAGAAGGCAAACAGGAAGCCTGGTCGTTGACGAATCGCAAACGCAGAGGTCTCAGACTTGATGTCATAGACATATGTAACATCATACACGAGCAGCCACAAGCATCGACGTCTCATCGTCTACTTCGCCCCAACTTTGCCTTTGCTGATGTACTGTGTGCACTTGTCCATTTGTTTCACGTTTGTCGTGATAAAGCGGGTGTAGACGAGTCCGACAAAGAGTAGAAAGAAAGAGCCGGGCGTGCTCTTGGATTTTCCGGTGGCTGAGCCTGGGGCCCCGGGACAAATCAGCTCGGCCGGCTGCAGGGAGGAGTGCGCCTCTTGCTTTCATCCCATCCGTCTGCGTGGCACACACCCACGCACGCACGTCTGAGCTTGGTTTCTTCTGCAAGACATTCGCTTGACCAGATACCACCCAGGACACTCAAGGCTCACCCCCCACGTAAGCCACCGCAATCGCCAAAATCATCGCATGCACATCTGTCGTGCAGAACCACCTCGCTGACTTACCCCGACCGCTGGTGTCCCTGTGTAGTATCGCAAGCTTCCGACTATTGCTGTCAAGACAGAACTACCACTGACTATCGAAATACCACACAATACCGACTTCCGACCGCCCACCGCAGAGCATGTACCGACCGCCGTCACCACTCTTCGACGTCCCCGAGCTCCCCGAGCTCCGCCGCGTGAAGCCACTTCCGAAGCGCAGGCGCACCTCGGACCCCAGACCCGACGACGACGAGGTCTCCAACGCAACGCACGCCGGGGCCGGCGAGCAGGACAACTCCCCCGACCACACCGATGCGGACGAGCCGCCCGCCCACGACCCGACGCTCGCCGCACAAATGGCCCTGCAGGCGTACTACATGCCCGTGCTCGGGGGCGTGCGCGACCTGTTCAAGAACACCGCCGCGCACGGGAACGGACATGCGAACGGCGGCGGGAAGGGCGCGGCCATCGATGGTATCGATCTGAGCGGTGCGCTCTCGGGCGTGCTGGGGTACTCGGGGCCGGGCGGGGGTGGGAGCGCGGACGGGCAGGACGACGAGGACGGGGACGGGGACTATGTGGACCACCTCCAGCAGCCGGGCAACACGAAGAAGCGGAAGGTGCCGGCGAACACGTCGGGGTCGGCGCATGGACATGATGCGGGCTCGACGGGGTCGGGGGCGGAAGACGAGCCGCTCGATCGGGGCCATCCGTCGAACAGGGAGCGGGATGCAGACTCTGTGAGTGTGAGCGGCGGGGGGTCGGTTGCGGGGGGCGGCGGGGGCGGGACTCATTTCTCGGTGGGGAGGAACGGGCTCGGGAGCCTTCTGGGGAAGAAGGGGCGGCTGTCGCGTGCAACGCTTGCCGGGCTGCAGCACAAGGAGATACTCAAGAGTCGGAAGCGGCAGCTGTCTGCGGTGATTGGGACCCTCCCGCACGGGGATACGCTCGCGCTCGACCAGGCGTTGTCTGCGAGTACGCTATTCCTCAAGGCACAGGCTGGAGGCGACCCGCGCAATGCTCCACCACCGCGGGTTCGTCTCTCGCGCAGGCGGGGACCACGCCTCGCGCGTGCGCTCAAGGCCTGGAGGGAGTCTCATCCTCAGCCCGACAAGGGCGACGGGGACGAGGCACCTGTCGCCGCGCCGTCTTCCGACTTCACTTACGAGTGTCACAGCGCCAGTGAGTGGTGGTTCTGTCTGCGTATGATATTCTGACCGAATTATCCTTACGCTCTACTCGAAGCCTCGGATCGTCTGGTGGCGACGACCGAGGAGGTCGCGCTCCTCCATAGCCAGTTTGAAGCCGAATTCGCGCGGCAGGCGGCGAAGGCGGCGGAGGTTGCGAAGCAAGCTCAGGCCGCTCTGAACGGACCTCTTGCGAAGCGGTCGACGGCAAAGCAGGCCGCGCGCACGAGCGGGACCAATAACACTACTGACCCGAAGGGGGCTCTCGACCAGTCTCTGCTCGGGATGAAAGGCAAGGGCGGGAAGAAGAAAAAGCGATCTGCACTGGCTAACGCTTCTAACCCCCACCACCTTCGAAACTACGTGCCGTCTAGGCTGCCACATACTGGACCCCCGAGCGCACAGCAAGCGGTGCAGAACGCACAGAATCTGCTCACCCCGCTGCCTCTGCGGTTCCTGTCCGCGGAGATTCCCCCGCGGCGGCGCAAGAAGTCGGAGCCCGCGGTGACACCGATCCCGACGCTGACAAACCCTGCGGACGAGTGGATCTGCCCGTTCTGCGAATACGAGCTCTTCTACGGGGACGACCAGAGCTACCATCGCGCGGTGCGGAACCGGAAGAAGATCCTGCGCCG
This sequence comes from Cerioporus squamosus, assembly GCA_022592435.1. Classification (NCBI taxonomy): domain Eukaryota; kingdom Fungi; phylum Basidiomycota; class Agaricomycetes; order Polyporales; family Polyporaceae; genus Cerioporus; species Cerioporus squamosus. The sequence goes on along the minus strand of JABYQS010000132.1, from coordinate 27,982 downwards.
ACGCCGACGTGCCCGCGAGCGGGCGGCGGCGGCGGCGAGCGGGGTCGCACCTGCAGCCGCGGCGTCCGGCGGGGCGGAGAACGAGGACGTGCATCCTGGCTTCGAGACCCCCGCGGCCCCCGCGCCCGCATCCGCGAAGGAGAACACACCTGCTTCTGGTGGCAAGCAGGCGAAGTGGAAGGAAGGGGATCGAGGGGGGCATGGCACCGGCGTCGCCGCGCATGCCTGAGGGCCTGATCGCTACGAGGGGAGTCGATGCGCATCGTGGATGTTGTGCCGTGGTAGAGTACCCCGCCATCGTGTCATTGGATACAACACGCTCGTTTGTCTCTCTTATAAGACGTACAAGACGTCTGCTGTGCGATAAGTACGCGCGTTGGCCGGATATCTTGCTGTTGTTCTGGTGCTCCGACAGAGGTCCGTAGCCTCCGCTGTGATGTCCATTCTCGCCCGTGGTTTGTATCTGATAATCTGCGTGCTGCGTTCTCGAAGACGAGACAAGCAAGAGGGATCTGTGGGCAGAATCTGGGAGATGCAGGCCGCAGATGGCATCTCCAGGCACCTGCCGAGCGCGCGACAAGCTTTATTGAAGGCGGATCACGTGGCAACCGCGCCTTCAGTGAGAATCGGAGAACGTCGAAGCTGTCAACTTTGTTATGTCCGACTTTCAGCGTCCGTTCGTCTCCGTGTAGAACGACGACGACGCTGTGAGTCGCGACGACGAGAGCATGCGCCCGCCACTGACCGCCGTCCACAGAGCCTGCCCGCGAGCCATCGGACGCGTGCAGCCGTGCCGGCCCAGCCACTCCGCCATATTGATAGCTTTGTCAACGGAAACCCCGCGGACGCCAGCACCTCTGCGCACTGCTGGAACTCAGCCACCAACCCCGCGGAGAGAGCTCTTCTGCGAAAACGTAGGTCGTCGCCGCTGTATGTTTTCCGTGTGTCGGGGAGGGCGGGCGCGAGGACAATGGCCGTGGCGGAGTGGGAGAGATCTCTCGATCGCGTTGTCGTAGCATCATGGCCGGGTCGAACCGTTCTCCAGATACCCCGCATGCAGGCGGGCGGTGATTCCGCCGCTTGTCCAACTAGTCCCGCGTCCCAGCTGCCAGGCCGCTTGTCTTCTCTTCTGCGTACATGTAGACCGTCTCGTTCTGACTGCTCTCGACGTTTTTATGTGCTCTCCGACGACCCTAGACTGATCCCTGCATGCCTCCCTACCACAACGCCTCTCATGACCATGCCCAGCCCTCTTCCTCGTCCCAGAACACGGTCGCTAACTCTCAGCGTTCCAGCGTAGCCTCCACGACGTCTTATACATCCCTCGGCCACGCTCTCGCGCCTGCTGCCTCGCGGGCTCCTGATTCGCACCACCACCGGCAGCCCACGCCCAAGGACTCGCGTCCGCCCCCGCAGATGGCGTCCGAAGGTCGATACATGTATCACCCGCAAGAGGTGCCCCATCCGCCGCCTTATCCATACCCATATCCCACCGCGCCCCCGTACGAGAATGGGCAGTACGCCCAGAGCTCCTCACGCGCTCCTGTACGCTCTCCTCCACCTCCCCAGCCTGTCTCCCACCCTCCGCCCCAGCAGCCTGTTTCCCATCCCCCTCCGCCGGGGCCATACAATGGGGCCCATCCATCATACCCTCCACAACCTGGATATCCCCCACCCGCATACGGCGTCCCTCCGCAGCAATGGTCAGGCGAGTGGTCCCATTACAACGCCCCCTACCCTCAGACGGCTCCTCCGGGGCAGTCGCCGTACCCTCCGCCTGCAGCACCAGGCGCGAGGCCAGATTTGTCGCCAAATAACCCTCACGATGATCGACGATACGCTCAACCACCCGCAAGGCAGGAGCCCCAGTCCCGCAGGACTGAAGAGCGCCCTCCGCAACGACCGGAGGCTGCTCCCCCTCCTCCTGCACCAGTACGTAAAACTCGCGAGAACGAACCCCCTGCACAGGCGCATGCACCCCCGCCGCCTGCGCCGGTAGCGGCGCAAGCACCCGCGCCTCCCCCGCCCCCGCAGTCTGCGCCGCCAGCACCCCAGGCACCCCCTCCGTCGGCCGTTGGTATCGATTTTCTTAAAGTATGTGGTCATCGCGTATCTCGCACGCTGCTCCGTCTTTGACCTGCATGTATGCGCAGTTATTGGACTCCTATCGCCTGATCATTGACTCGACCAACGCAATAGCGTACGAGGCGACGCCAGCGCGCCCGCCTCCACCTGCGGACACCCTAGAACGCATGCTTCAGGCCGCGACTTACGGCGCACAGGTGCTCGATGCCGCTGCGAAGCGAGTTGTAGCGGAGCCACCGCGACCTCCAGCTGATCGGTCCCCAGACGAGGGAGACGACGAAGCCAACCGAGGAAGACAGGTGAATGACATCTCCGCGTGCTCCTTATACGCCGCAACCGACTGACTGTATGCGCCTATCTGTCTGTATACGATCTGCCTGTCACACTATTCCTGCATCGTGCAACAGCAGGGCGAGAACCAGGCTCCGACCGAAGGACAGACATGTCTTGGATGCAGCGCGACGTCCACTCCGGAATGGCGGCGTGGGCCCATGGGTACGTCTATCGTCGCTCCCGCTGTTGTCGTCATGCTGTCCACGGTAGCGAACGACGCACGACATCGGATGTGCCACTGACACCTACGCTACTCGGTTCCCAGGTCCACGAACCCTCTGTAACGCATGCGGTCTCGTATACGCCAAGTTGGTACGTAAACCACACATTGCTCGCGAACCCGTAACATCGCTAATTGCAATCCCTGTTCACCGTCTGCGATGTGCTGCACCCGCGGTCACGACAGATTAAGAAGCGCAATCGGAACGAGCCTGGACGCGGGCGCGGAGGCGGACAACCCGCCAGGTCAACGGGGCAAATTGTGAGCGGGCCTGTCGACGAACCCGGATTACCCGGCCAGGAAGAGCCTAGTGACAGCGACTCCGACGATGACGGGTCTTACGGGTCGCAGCAGGACAGGGGATATCGAAGGGATTAAGAGATTGACCGGGCACGGGCACGGACTCGCCCGTAGCTTTTGGTCATCTCATTGGTCGTTGGCTTTTGTGCTTCGTGCTCGCTGTGTTTGGTGTTCATACGTTTTCTTAATTGGTCATATTGGTGAGCCCCGCCTCTCTCTTGGTCCCGTCCTTCGGTCAATCGCACCTCCATCCGCTCCTCGCGTACACTCCTACCCCCCTTGTCCCTCGTCCTTCCCTTCCCCAGTTTCACTCTCTGTCGCTTCGGCCCGTCCTTGCCCGATCATGACCTGCACCCGACCTCGGCCATGACTCTGTGATATATGCTACTCTTCTCCGCGTATTCGTTCGTCTGTAATGTCTTTGCATGCCGCACTGCACTGATACGTATACCTTCGGTCTATTAGCCCGATGTCGTGCGGTTACTAGGTCAGCCGTAATCCGGCCAGTTCTTCGTGCCACGCCCAATCACCGTCGCGATTCGCCACCATACATCCCTGTCCAGCTTGAACGTGCTGGTGAAATTGCGAAGCGGGTGCCGAGATGCGAGTCTCTTTTCATTCGTTGATTCGCTCGAGGGCCATGTATTGTTGCGCGGTCCATCAATTCGATGCAGTCCTAGGCATGTGCAGGGTCCTGTATGACTTGATCCCTGTTGACGGGTGAGTACTGCGTTCTCGCTCGTGGTCGTCCTCGACGCTCTACTGTACATCCTGAAGTACCGCGTAGACCCTGTCACTCTCGCCAGTAACAGCCTGCGGTTGTGTAGGCGATCGCCGCGACCCTTGTGAATCGTATAGCCCGGATTTGCGGCTTAGCTTGTCGTCATATTATGCCATGCCCGAAGAAGGCGGCCCACGGGCAACTGCCCTTGCGGTCGAGGACCCTTGCATCACCGACATGGATAACCTTGTTCAGCAGCCGCCCACCCGTTGCGTACGTGACCCGTCTCCCATTCGTCTCTCGCTGACGGCCCTGGCCAGACTGATGCAACCCACCCTGATGCCCGCAGGCATCTCCCCACGGGCCTCGAGGCAGCCGTGGCCGCTGAACGTCAGGGAGAGAGCGGGGTCGAACAGAGGAGCTGTCTTCGCCGCTATTTCTTGATGCATGAATCACTCGAATCCGAAGTCGCTGCGTCTGCCGTTCGACGATGGCTACTCGGGTTCCTCCCTCGCCCGGGAGCTCGTGCGACTGACCACTCACGAGGGGATACACACAAACTAGTCGCCGCCTGGCCAGGACGCCGCCCGGGGCCTTCCCTATCCGCAGCGCGAATTATCAATACCATCCGCGGGAGCGGTTAACCTGCGACTAGCCCAATATTGCCGTGGATCTTCGCCTGGAGTCAATCACGCCCTGATGCTTCTCAGCCGCTGTATGCCCTCCACCTTGCCGCATCGCAGGACGGGCACGCCGCTTACCTGATGCCGCTCTTCACGATATAGACAAGGCCGCGGAACCGCACTTACTGAACCTTGAGCCTTGAATGCTCGACGTGCGCAAGGTGAAGCCTGGCTAGATCAGGCAGCCTTGCGAGATGCACGGACAACGAAGCATCGAGCACATTCGTGGAGCTCACACGGAGGACTTCTGGCTGTCTAGGAGACGGCCTGGAGTTGGATCCTGGGACGATCTGTCAACGGCCGCGGTTCGCGCGGTATGCCGGATGGTGGATTTTACGTGAGCACGCGGGCTTCGCAGAATGCGGGGGGCTTCTCCAGATAGCTATGGAACCATCTGTCCCGTTCCACTTCATGTGCCACGTAATATTCACCGTACAGGTTCGAGACTTCCTGCGCATCCGGCCGGGTGTCGCATAGCAGCGGTAATATCGCACCAAACACCCAGCATCCTGAACGCCGCTCAAGTAGAGAGGATGGCAACGCAGTTTGTACAGTAGGTGGACATCGATCCCCGAAACACGAGAGCATTAGAGTACGATAGGATACATACACAGTAGGCACTGTCCCTTAGAAATACACGGTTGCAACTTGCGAGACTGCCCACAGCCCCTCACGATCCCTGCTGTCCCTGCGGCGGCTTCGCAGCCCCAGGCTGCATCTGCTGCGGGTGTCCCTGCATACCAGCCATATTCTGCGGCATGCCGCGACCCGCACCCATCCAGTACCCCTGCGGCATCTGGCCCGGCATCATGCCCATCCGCTGGAAGTTAATCATCTGTTGGTACTGAGCCAGCATCTGCGGGTTGGACATCGCGGCCTGGGCAGCAGCCGCTGCCGCCGCGACCTGCTGCTGCCCGGCCTGTTGTTGAGGCTGGCCCGCGGCGGCAAGGTGTTGCTGCATCTGCGGGTGCTGTTGGGCCGCAAGCTGGCGCATGTAGTTTGCGTATGCGATGTTCGCGCCCTGAGGATGGTGCTGGGTAGTATGCTGGGCCTGCATCTGCCCTTGGCCTGTGTGCTGCTGTGCGTGCTGCTGGTTGTGCTGCTGCTGCTGGACCTGCGGCTGTTGTGCTGCCTGCTGAGGAGTGTTCGGGTTTGGCATGGGGGACCGTGGCTGGATCTGCTGATTCTGGACCATGGGGCTGTTGCGCTGTCCCCCGGGCTGGCCCTGCGCCGGGGGCATAGGACTGCGAGGATGCTGAGCAGGAGAGGGCGCTGCTTGCTGCTGCTGTCCCGGCTGGAGGCGCTGCTGGGCCGCCGCCGCCTGTGCTTGAGCATGCGCCGCCTGCGCCTGCTGGTACGCGACGTACTGATAATACAGCTGTTGTTGTTGCTGAGGCGTCTGCTGTTGCGCTGTCGCGCCGGTAGGTGGAACGGCCTGCCCGTTGGCTTGACCTCTGGCGACCGCAGCAGCTCTGTTCCGTTGAGCGAGAACAGCGTTGGCAATCTGGGCTGGGCTGTAGGCTCCGGGAAGGACCGCAGGCTGAGGGGTTTGACCTTGTGCTTGCGGTGCTGGGGATGGCTGCATAGGGCGCTGTTGCGCCGCCTGCACTTGCTGGATAGGCTGCGCCTGGGTGGGAGGTACTGCGGACGACGGCCTTTGTTCCGGCGCCATGGGCGGACTGCTCGCATGTGCGACAGAAGGCGGACGAGGAGAAGGGACTGACTGGACAGGGGGTTGTGGAGTTCCGGTCCGCGCGGCGAGCTGGGCCTGGTAGTGTTGCTGTAAGTGTGGGGGTATCGGTAAGGGCGCGCCGGATGGGGCAGTAGGCGCTGCGGGTGCGGGTGTGACCGACGCCCTTGGCATAAGCGGCGACTGGACTCCGTCCGCTTTCTTCTTTGGCGGCTGCTTCTTGATGTTCTGCACTGGCGCCGGCGGAGAGCCAGCATTGATGGGGGCCGGAGAGGAGGCATTTGGAGGTGGATGGTGGTATTGTGCTGCAGGAGGGACAGGCGTCGAGGTGGGGACAGGGCCAGCCTGTACAGGTATGGTAGGAGGTACGATAGCAGGAACCGTGGGTGGGACAACAGCGGTGGCAGGAGATGGTCCTGCTGCTTGATGCGGCGACGCGGTGGTGGGTACAGTCGTTGGCATCTGCTGGGCTGCAGCTGCGGCTGCGGCTGCTTGCGGGTTTGCCTTCATCTGCCGGTACCTTTGGAGAGCATCCAATATTGGGAATTTCCTACGATGGTTCCGTGAATCTATTGTCGCGACGTGCCGTGAGAAGAGCTTACCCTGGAGGTACACTCCTCTGAGGAGCCATGAACTGCATGAGCTTGATACGGCGAGCTTTCTCGAGCTCGTCCGCTTCTTGGTCGACCGCAGCAGCCTTGCGCTTGAGTGACGGAGGAGCTGGCGGTGTCGATACCCTCTGGGTAGCATTGACAATACGCGTCAGATGCACATCAGGCTCCAGACATAATGGTGGAGCTGTTGCGAGCTGAGAGAGACCTTGTCAGCCAATTGACAGTATAACGCTTTCTGTAAGTGAATAGGATTATGACACGAACCAGCATGCGCGCCTCCACTTCCACAGCATCCGCATCTGACCAAGGCCTTGGAGCCTTCTTACCCATGAGGCATATGTCAGCCCAGCGAGACTCGTCGTTAGGAGTCAGTACGACTCTCGTCCGCTCCGGCTGCTCGAGCTCTGGTTCATTGCTCCTCCCTGGACGGTAGTCGAGTAACTCGACGATCAAACATCCTAGAGTCTTAATCAGTACAAATGGTCTCAGTAAGAAGTAGGGAAGCAGCTTTGCATACCTTCATAGAACGGTAACCCAGCAGCGTCGAACAGCTCGATGAAGTCCACGGGTATATGCTGGGCGCGTATGTCATCGAGTAACGACTGCGACAACAGTTAGCTCATAGTACCGCATAAGTCCTCAGTAGCATATTCCTACCGCTGTCTGACTGTTGTAGAGAAACTTGGATCCGTTGTTCAGTGTCCAATATTCGCGATATAGTCGTACAGTGAACGACGGTGGCGCGTTCTCGTGGGTCTTGAGAAGACCATGCACAAAGCGGGTCATGTTATACAGCGCCATGTCCACATGGATGACGGAGAGAGGTCTTGAGGGTCGGAACCCGGGCGGAGGGTGGCTGGTGGACGAACTTGAGGACACGGAGGCGAGTGGCCAAACACGTCCATGGAAGCGACGCGTCTCTTATGTAATCCGGTGCAGGGCGTCTATTACTAACTAACGTTGTTCTTGAAAATGACTCAGCTTCAAAGGGTCTTCATCTCAGGCAATGGCTACCGCGGCTCAGTTCCAAGAGGTTAGGTCCTTTCTCTGCTCACAATGACAGTCTGCCGATCAGACAACTAGCTCTTTCAATTTTTGCGAGACAAAAACCCTCAAGTCCGGCAGATCGCTCTCGCAAACCTCCTTGCTCAGACGCCCAAGGGATCGCCGCACCGGGATCTGTTTTACTCGGGCCTGCAAGGCGGTGGGCTGCAACAAAAGCAGGAGAACGATGTTATACGAGACATCAAGATCTTATGTAGGGACCAACTCGTAAGTTTCACGCAGACCGCACCGGGCAGGGCATCGATTGATGAGTTGGGACCAGGCTACTGCTCACGATGCTTTCCGGGCACTTGTCAATTTGTCGGACAACTCCCTGCTCGTGGGTACACTGTCCGAAGTCTCTTTCATGAAGTTCCTTGTGTCGTACATCCTGGTGAGTGGGTGCCTTCCCATCAGGCGCTCCACGCTTATAAGGATTGTCGCAGAATCCTCAATCGATCCTCGCGGATCTGGGCTCGATGCTGCTGTCAAACGTGACCGCTTCTTCGAGTGCATGTTCTGTGCTTCTTAACCTCAAGATAGCCGTGCTTCCCGATCCGAAGTCCCCTACGAAGGTCTTCCCCGTGGATTCCCGCTCGGGCACTTGTCCAGCGCCCGTGCCGTACCCGGAGGGGGAGCCGAAAGAAGTCCTTGCTCTTCCTTTGCTCGTGGACGCTTTTGTAAAAGCTGCACGAGTAACCGACGAGAAGGACATCTCCAAGCGACCGTTCAAGGGCGATCTCCACTTCTTGGCCAGTGTCTTCGCTAATATCAGCACGGTGAGTAGTCACCTCCCCGGCCACATGATGATCTGGGACTGATCTAAGGGTGCCCTACGCAGACACCGGTAGGACGCAGTTTCTTCCTGACCCCAAGATCTTCAGATCCGTTTGGCGAGGACGTGGATGTGGAGTATCCCTTGTCTAAACTGCTCGCGTTCACGGAGCACAAGGACCTGATCAGACGAGGCGGAGTTGCCTCTACGATCAAGTCAGTCAATGCCACCAGTTGCATCCAACATTTATGCTAAACTCTTCTTCAGGAACTGCGCATTCCAGACCTCAGCGCACCGTGCTCTCCTGACAGAAGATAGCGAAAAGGTCACCGTGCCCCCGTCGACGGTCGCAGCGCCCGGCATCGATATCCTGCCATATGTATTGCTACCTCTAGCAGGTCCAGAAGAGTTCGATTTGGAGGCAAGTCTCGTCGTCTGCTATGCTTGGGGCCACAATCACTGATCCATCTTGGACAGGATCAAGAGAAACTTCCTTCGGCCCTGCAGTTCCTTCCGCCGACCAAGAAGCGCGAACCAGACCCGGCAATACGCCTCACGCATGTGGAGACCTTGCTCCTGCTCTGCACGACCCACTGGGGTCGGGAGTACCTCCGATCGCATGGCGTCTACGAGGTTGTCCGTGCTCTGCACGAGAACGAAACGGTCGACAAGGTGGGCTCCGTGCATCCGTCACGCTATGGACATCCTTCCTAATTGCACGAATTGCAGATATCGGAGCACGTCGAGCGACTGGTCAACTTGCTCAAACAAACTGAGACGAAAGAGACAATGCAAGATGGGGCTGACTTGCACCTTGGTGCAGACAATGACGAGTCTGAAGACGAAGACAGCAAGATAGAAGAGCTTTGAGCTGTATCACCTCCTCACGTGTATCTCGTAGACATGACGACGTGACCATTGTATCTCTAGTTCGCACATTGGGTGCACAGAAGTTTCTAGTGACCCGGTAAACACAGAATGAAGCATCATCAAGTGGATATACGTAGCGTAAGTTCGTCTGGGAGTGTCCACACACAACAAATCAACCTAAATACCAGTAACCTAGTAAGGGAAACAACCTGCATACGTCCCTCTAACCACCCTTAGCTCCATTAGGATATGACGACAGCCCACACACACTCTCAGGCACGAACAGGGCTTTTCGTAGAGTAGAGGACGACTCGGGAAGACGGGCATGTGACGATGGGGTGCTCGTCAGATCCGCATCCCTGGCACTCGTGGGCCCGCCGGTACCTGCACGGAGATGCGCACACGCCCGAATTGAACAGCTCACACAGCTCCTTCCTGCGCATCGTCAGCCCATCATCGGACGAAGTTACACTGTCCATCCTGCGGCGACCGCTCATGCTCGGGGTACGGTCGATGGCGTATCCGCTCTCCCTTCCGGCCAGGTGACGAGCATGGAGCCCTGCATCCACCTGCGCCCACCCAGAGTAGATCCCTCCCTTCATCTCGCGTACCCGTGCCCGATAAAAGTCGAAGTGGTACGCGAGCACAGCTGTCCATGCGTACTTGTCCGCGAACGCCACGAGTTGCGAGATGTACTGCTGCGAGCTGTCGCAAGGAGCTGCAGGTCGTAGATATTCGTGCACGAGGCGAGGAGGATGCGGAAGTAGGTGGTGAGTGGGTCTACGAGGCTCTGCAGTGTCGGGTAGTCCTGGGAGCTAGTGCCTTGGGAGTCGTAACCACGGCCGTACCGATCGAACGCCACTCTGCCCTTCCTGCGCGTCATATCCGTGTCCAGTTTGTGTAGCTCGTCTTCGTCGAGGCAGTGGTTGATGACCGCCGCGAGCACGGTCTCTCTGATAGAGGGGAACATGTCGCGCAGTGCGGTACCGGAGGCCGACGGAATCTTGGCGCAGCAGCGCGGAGGTTGCTCGTCAAAGACGCAGTTCCGCTCAGAACGACTGCCGCTGTTCTGGGAAGGGGTAGGGAGTTGCTTGATCCCGGCAACGATCCTCGATAGCTGGTCAGAACTCAACGAGTAACTGTCGGTTTCGTACCCGCCGATCCTCTGGCATGGTAAGAGAGCAGGGCTATCGGGACGGGAGACGCCTGGCATGTAGACTTTCGCCGAGTACGCGGCGGGTCCTGGGTACGGGGTGGCTCGGTGGCTCGGAGACATGTCGAGGAATGACGATCGGTGGCTGGAAGAGAACTGGGAAGAATGCGACGACTGGGGGTCGAATGAGCCACGCGAGTCAGCAGTCGTGTAGCTGCTGCGTGGGGCCAGGGAAGACGAAGAGTTGGATGCAGGCGAGTTCATGGCTGTAGTGACTCGTGTGGTACGTCGCGTGGCGTGCTGTGTGTTGTGCGGTGGGTATGAATGTGGAGAAGTCGGCGCGGGGCGACAATTTGTACTGGCCGAAGGCCAAAGCGGAATGAAACTATACATGAGGCGTCCAAGCAATGCGGTCAATGAGACGGAGGCGCTTGAAGATCCGCTTAGACGTACCAGAAGGACAAAGCGCATTGTAGACTCACGCCACTCAGGAGGCATGATTACCTTGCGGCTCGGGTTGCGGTGTGGCCATCTAGGGATTCCTAGGTAAATAGGAAGAGATGCGTCTTACCGGACGAGACTTTGGCCACCTAGCCTTGCGGCAGACGATAGGAGGAAGTCGAAGTGGTCAGTGCGAAACCGGGATATGTTCCCGCGTTGTTGTGGGGCGGTCGCAGTGAGAATGACGGAGTGCCCCGCTGGACTGCATCTGTTACTGGCGAAAGTAAGTAACACCGTGCCGCTGGTATACGTTCGGTCGCATTGGAATCGCATGCTCCTCCAGCCGGCCGAGATACATAGACCTTGCATAACCGGATAGTCGGCCCGACGTACTCCGATTGTCACGGACTTGTATTCCAAACAATAAGCAGCATGGACGGATAGCTCGCAAAACAAGGACAACATCTATTGCTACACCTGAAGCAGACGTTAGCACGATGAAGGACTGAGTTCCGAGAGGGACGTACGGTATACAGAGATAAGAACCGACTGTCAAGCCTTCCCAGCGAGGGTGCCAGCTGCAGCCCTTCGCCTCCTGTTCCCCCTCCTGATCTCGCCCATGTCGCCCTCGTACTCGGACTCCTTCAAGGGGTGGAAGACGTTCAAACTCTTCCCAAGCGTACCTGGTGCTTGTGCCTGTCCACCGCCTTTCGCCCTCCTGCGACCGTTGCCAGCGCCCCCGGACCCAGCGCCATATCCGTAACTCTGACCCCCGCCTGAATTCCCAGAGATGAGAGGCAATGGGAAGGGAGACGGGAGCTCGTCCACAGAGAGCGAATGAGGATTGAGCAGAGGGCCGGTTGTGACCGGTCCCGAGCTTATGGACGCAATGGCGCCGTTGCCCAGGCCAGGATGCCCGCCGGGGACAGGCGTCGGCGGGGGAGACGTTCCGCCCATCTTGTTGCGCAGCTTGCGTGTTATGTGCGGGCGCGACTGAGGATCTCCGCTCCCATCTGGGGTGCGCGTGCGTGAGCGCCCGACATATGGCGATATTCATTTGGGGCGTACGTACCAGCCACCGTGCCCTCGCCGTCTTTCTCCTCGCGTGCGCGCCGCCTGCGCTCCTCGATACCCTCCAGCATACGTTCCCTGATGCGCTCGCGTCCCCGCTTCCACTCCTCTTCCACCCGCTCGCGCTCTTCGTCATACGCGGTCTGGACGACCTGCAGGGCGTGCCGCTCCTGGAACTCGATCGAGGAGAGAAGAGCACCGCGTTCGAGTGTCAAGGGGTATACGCGTAGTTGGTATGCGGGAGATGTTTCAGGGCGCGTGGCAAGTTGGTGGGACAAGCTGTGGAGTTCGGAGATGGTTTCTGTGTAATGGCGGCCAAAACTGGGGTGGACGACGAGCAGCCCGATTGAGCATAGGCACGCGAAACGCAAGTAGGGAAGCGTACACGTACTCTTCTCTCCTATCCGCCATCTCCTTCGCCATCTTGGACACGGCATCCTTCCTCCTCTTGTCTTTCTTGGGATCTTCGCCTTGACCACCTATGGCGGTTACGTTGGGTGCACGTCCGACACTTTTGGGTCGACAGGAGAACATACCGTGTTGCCTGGAGCTTGGCCCTGCTATAGGCTCGAAGTGCATGTTGACCGAGTTTACCTCGGAGACAGGTGCTCCACGGACTTTGTGGGTGGAGGTGTGGGATACCGCGAAGACTCCTGGCTGTGGTGGCATTCGGTGAACCTCGATAGTGGGGTGCCTCGCAAGGGGTTCGGAGGGTAGGAAGAGCGCGAGCTTTGTTTTGTAGATGGCCAAGGGTCGCGTTTAGAGACCGAGCAGGACGATGAGGAGGGTAGAGATGTTCGATGCCAACCAGTAGCGGGCAGCCGGGCCACCGCTTGAGGCGGAGCGCTATGGGCGCTAGCCGATCATCCGCGCTACCGCCACAGTCGAGCATGGGCCAGACACGGCATGCATGAGTCGCTCTGCTGCACACGCTTTCACGACGAAGTGCTCTTGCGTCTGGTTCACAGTCATACAAGAAAGGACACTTTTCGAGCACGTCGAGACTGGTCCTGTTCATGAACAGGAACGCAACGATGGTGGTCACATTAGTAGACCCCCGCCAACGCCGAAGACGCGTCGCGACGCGTCGAGCCAGCCACAAACGCGTCAGCGTCACTCCAACGCGCTGAAACTCGAACACTTTGCTCATACACTCAAGTACAGCCTACATGCACTACCTCTTGATGACGAATCTTTCCTTCTCCTCCTTGCTGTCCAACTGCAACTCCTTCTATGTTGCCTTGAAAGTCGGGAACTCTCCGATGCGAAGCTTGGTTGCCTGCAAGTCCGTCAACTCTATTTAAGCTCTGTTGCTTATCGAGAGCGGCCGATTAATTGCTTACCCCGAACGGCCACAGAGTGATGTTCGTTGCCTCGCCAGTGCACGCCGGGTTCGTGGGCGGGACCGCGGCGAACGTGTCCCCGGCGACCTCCCAGTCGATAGGGCATGCCGTGGCCGTGATCGTGAACGGCGGGAGGCCGGAGTCGAAGACGGGCGAGGGGAGCTTGCCACCGGACGGCGTGCTACCGTGAAACGTGAGCGTGTCTGGGTCAATTGCGTATTGCCAGCGTCCCGTGGCATCGAACTCCAGGTCCACGGCGCGCGGCTCTTGTGCGTTCGCGGTTAGCACCTTCTGGCTGCGGGAGATGTCGTATGCGTAGTGCAACGGCCCCCGATGGACAGCAACAGAGCCATGAGGGCGCGACTCTGTAGTGAATGGCACAGGGTGGAAACGCATCAGCCTTGGCATGTCGTCGAGGACCAAGGAAATGTAATTACCGATAGTAATCTCGGAGGGGAGGTCGAGCACGAGCTTGGTCGTTCCCGCCTTCACAGACACGGCCTGCAGACCGTTGGTCGGCGACACGGACTTGGGCGCAGCACCGTTAATTGCGATGGTGCCTTTGCTGACCCAGCTGGGGATTCGTACATAGTAGGTGAATGCCTTCTTGGCCGTGATCGTCGAAGTGAGCGTATCGCTGAAGGGGTAGAGTGTGTCGACAGTAACCGAGACCGTGTTATCTGCATAATGTGAAACGCGAAGGTGTCCGTGTCAGCCAAGATGAAACGCCTCGATGTGGGCCGTAGTGTGGCGTCGGGTGGAGACAGAGGCACTCACCACCAGCGAGCGTTGTGTTGACGCTGTACGGTCCGAGATACACATGGACGAGCGACTTCTGGTCCGGAGTCGTGACAAACGCATTGCTGATGAACTTCGGCCAGCCCTGCGGATGGTTGACGGTGCAGCACCTGGCGAGATGTCCATGTGAGTACCAGTGTGTCCGACTATGGCATATTGGAGCCATGCATGCATCGAGCAACCATGCGGTGCCTTCATGAAACAACTTACGGGTAGTTCGGCTCAAGGCCAAAGACGTTTGAGTACGGGCTATCCATGGACCGGGAATTCAGTCACCTGGACGCGCAGGATGCGATATACATAGCAACTCACCCATCGTTAGGGAACGGGTTCCTTCCGCGGAACGCATGAGCAGATTGACAGAAGCACAGTTAGACGTACAACTCACGGAGTCATATTCTTAGCCGCAATCTGGTTTTGCTGCTGTAGGTATTGGCGAGACCACATATCTGTCACGACGAGAAATCAGGAAGCATGATGAACGGTGAGTTGCATTCGGGGGCAAGACTATCACTCACCTCCAGTAAGTGTCGCAGGCAACGCGTTGTACGTGATCCGTTCGACCTCGCATGGAAGTCAGCCCATGCGATCTCAGCTCACTGATTGTTCCGCAGACCCACCCTGTCCGCGAACTTCGGGTCTCCAATGACTTGGTACAAGTAGGATCCGCTGGATATGCTGATGAGCGCACTACATCCGGTGTGCTTCGCTCCGGTCAACATACGAGAACATGGTTTCCTGACGACCACACGATCAGCTCACGAACGTTTGCTACGTTGTTGCTCCGGCGGACTCACCACGACGAGACATAATTCCGTTCTGTGTAGTATAGATGCGCGAGGAGCAGTGTGATAAGCTACTCAACGTGACTGCAAGCAAGCAAGCAATGCACCCACCCTCGGTCGGCCTCGAGTCCGGCGAGATATTCATCCGCGGCGTAGATACCGGAGGGTCGGCCGTGGTACTGGAATAGCAAGTCCCAGCCCTTGCTCGCAGCGTCAAGGTCTGGCATTCTTCCAAATAAGTGCTCGAGCGCGAGACCATTAGTAACAACATACCCGACTGATTGTGCGTGAAACGATAGGTCGAAGGGAGCGCCTTGAGCCCCTCAGCCATGTTGACGCCGTGCCAGGTCAACACGGGGAATGGGTTCGTCAGATTCTCGACGGCCGTCTTTGGGAAATACTAGAATGCGATGTGAAGGTCAGTGCATAACGCTATCTCTCCGCGAGTGGACCCACCTCCTCCTTAAACACGTCCTCCCACGGATCGCCGGTCCATTTCAACATCTTCATCGTGTCGATAAGCAGGTCCTCTTTCCCGTTCGGATGGAAGTCATAGAGCCTGATAGAGTTGGATTGAGTTGTCTGCCTCGAGCTGCTACTGTCGCTTTACGTACCACTGCAGGACCATGACAAAATCTTCCCAGCGGGTCTTGGCCCAGTCCTCGAGACCGTCGCCATTGTGCAGCATCGTATTGGCGAGGGACACGAACTTGTGCAACGCAGTCACGACGCGGTCCGTCAAGGAGGGGTCGGCCTCGACCATCTGGATGGCTCCGAAGAAGAACGGGTACCGACCCCAGAGATAGCGCGGTTTCGTCGTGTTAACCTCGGGCCCAAGCCACCCCGTGGAATCCTGATGGTCGAGGACGTAGTCAAGGAACTGCTGAACCTGGGACTGGATGGTAGAGTCGTTGACTAAGACACCGTTGGGAATCATGCCGTTCTGCGCATACACAAGGTGACTTCCAGGTTGGTGGAAGTTCGATCACCGAAGCACTCACAAACCAGTAGCTGCCAGCTGGGAAGGAACTCAGCACATATTCCAAGATGATCGCGCGAGTACACACCTTCTTCCAGGCTAGAGTAGTAGGAATCCCCGCCGATCCAGTCACTTTGAGAAACACTGCCGTAAGGGAGTGACATTAGTGCCCACTATACGCCCTGTGCGGTTACGAGGATGGCTTACTAGTGATAGAACTCGTGCTCGTGTCCAGCAAGACCGTTGGTCTGTACAATGAGCTGCACATGCTGTTAAGCGGATAGCAATGCGATATGGTATGACTAGAATCACCTGGTCATGCAGCCATCCCGCCGGCTTGACGGTCCCGAGCGGCAGGCTCAAGAACGCCTTGGGCGCGACTGCAAAGAAATTATAACAATTAGCGTGACTTCTCCCGTATTCGCAACAATAACACGTACGCCCGTTTGATTTCTGGCCATGGACCGCCGAGTGCGCTGTGAGCGAAGCTAGAAACGAGACGAGGAGCCCCCAGAGCATTGTGAGCGATCCGTTCGTCGCATCCTGCACCACAGCAAGCGGCATTTTATACGGAGAATCGTTGCTTCTTTCTGAGCTGTCCGGCTCTGGGTCGTTTCAGTGTGAGCACGTTGAACGTATCGCGTGATACGATAGGGACGAACCCTAGAAGTCTTCGAAGTCCAGGTGGGTTCGCAATATGATCACGTATCAGAGTTGGTCTCCTTCGACCTCTTCAGATGACGTCCAGGTGGAGTACCACCGGGCTACATACTACAGAGTAGGTTGAGATATTCAGCGCTCTCACAGTGTAGCTCGCGACGAGTCGAGCTGCTGAAAGGACTTACCAGGGTCCAGGTTAGGTTTCAGTGGTCCTTGGCGACGGAGATTGGTCGCGGCCGGAGTGACAAAGGTCAGATATACGTTGTGTGTCGTAAGCAGGTGCGGTTGATATCTCAAGGCACAACGCGCGGGCCGTTGAATGCGATACGGAGAAGTTCGCAGGCTTCCGACGGCTTTGAGGGCCCGTTTCGTAGAGTGGTCACTACCTAGTCGGGCCGCCACAGCCATCATGTAGCAAGCTGAGAACGTGAAGGAGAACAGCAGAGGTTCACGCAAAAACAACTGCGTTGACCCGCGGCCCTGAATGAGGAAGAGGAAGAAAAGATAACCGCCGATACTATGGCCCGCCTCCGCACACCAGATTAAGCGCCAAAGCTCTCTAACTACATAGCACAACGTTGCCAGGGATCCTGAGGTTGAGCACATACCACACCTACTTAAGGAAGCAACCTCGCACTCAGTAGAGCTGGTGTGTGTTGACAACGGCAGCGCAGTACGCTAGTTGCGTTCGCATTAACAAGCGCTTGGGGTATATGGCTACTACTTACTGGCGCAGGGCTTGCGCCGTTCCTAGATGAGGATGTGCACACTGCGAGTGGAGGTAGTAGTGGTTATTTACAATATCTTGACACAATGAGAGTGCAACAGGACCTGAAATTGCCCTTAGGTAGCATACATCGGATTCAACCGGAACGCCAACTATCATAGAGCTGTTTGCAGAGGTCGTGGCCAGGCCTTCTGCCTCATTCCCACCACGACGCCCTGAGCATGCTTCGTCCTTCCAATCCTTACCTTGAGCTACATGCAATTCTGCATCGCTGTCGCGCAAGCAGGTTCGAGCCCCGGGCCGCCGCAGGGCACGCGACCTCGAAGAAGCAGTCTCCACATGCACCGGTACTATTGTGATAGACAGCGTTCCCAAGCTCTTCCGCTGCCCATCTGACTGGAAACGCTCCGCATGCGGATTTCGGTGTGTTACGGTCCCGCCATGATCTCTCCGCGTCGGCTTACCACAGCTTACGATAGCGTCGTTGTCTTCCGTTTGATCGATGTTGCGGCCGGAATGCCCGGGGCTAACCAGGAATGCCAACGGACTGCTTTGGCGGCGGTGCGCTCGACGAATGGAAGCAATGTGCCCTCCGGGCGTCGCTTGGTTGCTATATTAGCAGATTCTCCGAAGACGTTGCCAAGCTTTCACATAGCAGCGCTGTCGCTGCCATTCACACATGCTGCATTCGCAGGAGGCACGGCCGCATTAGGGTACCGACTCCCGAGGCAGTATTCTGGGATCGCATGTCTATGATTGCCACACTTTGATGCAGGCGCATCGCCGTACGACGTCGCCCAAAGTCCATGATCGAATCGCGAGGCGAGGAAGCCCCATCATGCGGCTCTTCCGAAGGCGCGGTCGTTCCATGTAGTAGCTCGCGCGGGAGTTGTCAAGCGGTATATAAGATCCTGCGTTGCTACTGATTTGCCCCTCAACGGCCCTTCCACCATGTTCTGGTCTACGTCCGTGCTCCTCCTCGGGCTCGCCCACTTCGCTGCCTCCAAGCCTCTCGTGAACAAGAGGTGGGATGACTTCGAGGTGAAGCATGCCTGGGCTGAGGTCCCTCGAGGATGGGAGCTTCACGGTCCTGCTCCCTCGGACTACACCTTCGACATGCGGATCGGCCTCAAGCAGGACAAGTTCGACGAGCTTGTCACTGCGCTCTACGAGGTCAGTGATCCCTCACACGAGCGGTACGTGTATTTTGTCTTTACGTCATGTGCGTTATTGTCCTTATTATTCACGTTTCACTGTCAGGTATGGTCAGCACCTCTCCAAGGAGGATGTGGCAGCGCTCATTGCGCCTCACCCCGACTCCGTCGATCTCGTTGAGGCGTGGCTCTTGGCGCATGGTCTCGACACCACTTCGACCAACCGTTCTCCTGCGGGAGACTTCGTCACTATTCGGGTCTCTGTCGCGCAGGCTGAGAAGATGCTCGGAACGCAATACCAGGTGTTCCGTCACGGGAAGAGCGACGACTACGTTATCCGCACGATGAACTACAGCCTTCCCAGCGTTCTTCACGAGCACGTCGCCGTCGTGGCACCGACGACGTACTTCGGTACCATGAAGAGCATGAAGGCTACTAGCTTCATTCAGGAGGATGCGCCTACCATCGAGAATGATGTTGACGTCGCGCACCTTCTCAAGGACCCCGGCTCGCTTGCCACCGTCCCCACGAGCTGCAATACCGTGATCACCCCTGCATGCTTGCGTGCGCTCTACAACACTGCGGGATACACTCCGAAGGCGACCAACAAGAACAGCCTCGGCGTTGCTGGCTACCTGGACGAGTTCGCAAACCATGCCGATTTGCAGGTGACGTCGGTTCGGCTTGACTTCTACGTGCTCTTTCTTACGAACCTACGCCGTCTGTAGACGTTCTTCCAACGTTTCCGCACTGACGCTGTTGGTCAAAATTTCACCACTGTTCGCGTTAACGGCGGTGGCGATGACCAGAGTGACCCCGGTGTGGAGGTACGTTTATAACGCTTCTTGGTACATGCCAGATGTTGATATCGTTGCAGGCGAACCTTGATATACAGTACACCGAGGGTATCACGGCCCCCACGCCGAACATCTACTACAGCACTGGTGGTTCTCCTCCATTCAAGCCCGATCAGAACACCCCGACCAACACCAATGAGCCGTACCTTGACTGGCTCAATTTCATCCTTGCTCAGGCCACTA
Source organism: Cerioporus squamosus (assembly GCA_022592435.1). Taxonomy (NCBI): domain Eukaryota; kingdom Fungi; phylum Basidiomycota; class Agaricomycetes; order Polyporales; family Polyporaceae; genus Cerioporus; species Cerioporus squamosus. The sequence goes on along the minus strand of JABYQS010000132.1, from coordinate 8,496 downwards.
TTCCCCAGACGGTGAGTAATCCGACAACTCCAAACATCGCACTCCATTCAATTGGATCATGCCCGCAGTTCACTACCAGCTACGGCGATGACGAGCAGACCGTTCCCTTCGATTACGCGACGTCCGTGTGCAATCTTTTTGCCCAACTCGGTGCCCGCGGTTCCAGTATCATGTTCAGCAGCGGTGATTCTGGCGTCGGTGGCGGCAATTGCCTTTCCAACGACGGTAAGAACACCACGAACTTCCTGCCCAACTTCCCTGGTACGTCACCGCCTGTTATGTTTTCCCACTTCCGTAAGGGAACTGAATGCCGTCGGAACAGCATCCTGCCCGTTCGTTACGACTGTCGGCGGTACCATCCGCACAAATCCTGAGGTCGCAGTCAGCTTCTCGGGCGGCGGATTCTCGAACTATTTTGCCCAGCCAAGGTGTGAATTGCCTCCTCCATATGCATATCTATGCATACCAGACAGGGCTGATGTCCGGTCGCTTGCAGCTACCAGAGCACGGCTGTTTCGACGTTCCTGACGAAGCTCGGTACCACGAATAAGGGCAAGTTCAAGTACGTTGAAACATAGCCTTACCTCTCGGATCCATTGGTCTCACAAAGGATTCGCACCTTGCAGCACTACCGGCCGCGCATACCCAGATGTTGCTGCCCAAGGCGAGGGTTTCCAGGTCGTGATTGGAGGACGCGTCTCCTCCGTCGCTGGTACTAGCGCTAGCTCGCCGGTACGTCTACTTATATTAGAGCATCTATCTCCGACGTCAATAAACTGTATGCTGATTGACGACGGCCACTCCGCAGACTTTCGCTGGTGTCATCTCTCTCCTCAACGACTTCCGCCTGTCTCAGAACAAGACGTCCTTGGGCTTCCTCAACCCGTTGATCTACTCGACCGGCGCTGCTGGCTTCAACGACATCACCTCTGGTTCGAACCCCGGCTGTGGGACGAATGGCTTTACTGCGGGCACTGGCTGGGACCCTGTGAGTGCGGTCGCGGCATCTCCAACCGCATCTCGTACTGATGCAACCTAATCACCGCCAGGTCACCGGTCTCGGTACTCCCGACTTTGTCAAGCTGCAGTCCCTGATCGGGTGAAAGCCGAAGACCCTGAGCGGATGGGGAGGAGGTCGGCAAGTCAAAGGAGTTCGGGCGGTGAGCGCTGTGTAAAACATACGAGGGCGTCAATGAGAAGCAATGTTGCGTGTTGCGGTCTGCCATCCCACCGCTTGTTACGGCGTCGAGCGTTGTCCGGCGTGATCTTCCGGTTCTTGCACATGGCTGCACGCATGTGTGCACGTCACGGCCCCATGGTGGCCACGCGCACAACGGGTTTACACGCGCACATACATGTCTACATGGAACACGAAGAATACACATCGTACAACTGACTCCCGGCGGGCCTTCCCTCTCGGGCCTTCTGATGTCGGTGTAGATCCCCCAGCGTCCCGATCACACCAGCACAACAAAGTTGTTCCCGCAGAACGGACACCGCCGCGTCGCATCGAGGAGATCTTGCACGAACCGCGCGGCGTTAGGGAGCCCGTCTATCCCTCCCGGCGGGTAGAGCATCGGGGGCGCTTGCGGGTCCCCGACTCGGGCATCGGGATAGTCCAAGGACCCGTTGGCGTCTCCGCTCGACGACGGTTCCGGTGCGGCCCTTGCGGGCGCGGACGGAGGTAGCAATGCTTTGCGGCCACAGCCGATGCATGTCCGAACCATGGGCGTGGCGAGCAGGAATGAGGTAACGCAACAGCGTGCTGTGACAGCTGTGAGCTAACGAAACTGATGCGGCGCAAGTGGATGAAAAAAGTGAACGAAGCTGAGACAGCAGCCCGCGGACGGGCGCAGGCAATGCATAAAGCAATAAGACTGCGCGTACGTACCCCATACGTGGCCGTTCGTGCAGACGGCGCTGTCGCCATCCATCGACTGGAGAGGAACTGCACCGCTGCAAGCGGGACATTGTTCGTCCAGCCTGACCTCGCCTTGGACATGATTGATCTCCACTGCGGGCGACGCCGCGCTGATTTGCACGCCTGCGGAGCCTGAATGCGGCGCAGGAGGGAGCTGCGCCAATAGCTTTTCGGCTTCCTTCGCTAATACCGGACCAGCCCCTGCTGTGGTCGCCTGATGAATGGTCCGACGAGCAAAGAATATGTCATGTACTGTGTAATCCGTATGGTCAACACCCATGCCATGACACAGCTCTTGGGAAATCGAGGCGTACCGCTATGGGATAATACCCCACTTATGGCCGATAGGTGTCGTATCAGCACCAGGTGGACGTGTGCCCGGATACTTGCCAGGAATAGATTGGCAGCGTCAGCAAATTTTTGTTGAATATCGGCAGTCTCTGCGTGATTCTATGTGGCGGACGTCAGCATGACATGCGTTACGTCGGCTGAGTGAACGCTACGTGCGAACCTGACAGAAGAGCGCGACGGCGTATCGCATTCGCTGAGATTGAATGCTACTCCAGCCAAACAGTTGGGTTGTCAGGCTCCGTCGAAGTTCGCAACATAGCTCCAAGGTCCAATCTCCGGCATAAACGGGGACCACGATATTTGCGTCCGCACCATTGAACGGCTGCCTGTACAGAACCTCCAGGATGCGAGAGTGCAGGCGCGCTACCCTGCTTGGATCGCGCAGGTGCAAGAAGAGAGGTCGGAGCATAGAAATCGGCGCCTCGCCGCTGACTTTGGGACACCGTCAGAAGACCGTAGGACCATAACAAGGCAATCTGTGGACGAACCACTTCCGACATGGCCGACGCGCTCCGCCAATTCGCCGAGGACGCGATCGTCGAGGTCCTCGTCCCACAATTGTGCCACTACGAACGTGCATATGTGCTTGGCGTCGTGTTTGTAACTGAAGTCTGTTGGACGGGACGCCCTGAGTCATACGAGCCAGCTTGAGTTGTGGCTTCATGTGAAGAGGAGACGGGAGTAACGTACTCATACGTCCACATGAACGTAGGGCCACCGTCATAAGTAACCGCACCATGGATACGATCCACATCTTTGAATGACACCTTCTCGGGCTCGGCCCTGACGAAGACTGAGCGGGATACTGCGGGGAGCGTGTCGGGCTGGATAGGTCCCGGCAGAGGAGGGTCCGAGGTTGGGTCGATCGAGAGTTTGTGAATGATATAGAATGATCCGTCCGAAAGCGAGACCACGGCCATGTCGAGACTGGAAATGTATGAGATCCCAGATGCCGGTGAGAGCGCCGAGGAGCCCACGGAACGTGTCTGCGTCCGAAGTACAAACGCTCTAGAGCCCGACCAGGCGGCCTCAGAGGCCTCAGAAGATGGCGCAGACCACAGATGGACGACCCCTGGCTTGTGATATATCAAAATGGTCTGTGCAGAAAACTTCAGCTCGCAGTAACGGTTCTGCAGGAAGAACTTCGCTCACGCTGCGCCCAGGTGTGTTTGCCCATTGCAGGCCCGTGATGGCTTTTCCATCCGACTCGGATTTTTTCTCGTCATCCACCTGGATTGATAGACTAAGGGCGTGATCCGAACTGATGTTCGTGAGAGTAGGCTTGGGGTCGAGGGTCTGGCGTACAGTCAGGATAACGATGGAACCATCAGCGGTGCCGCATGCAAGCATCGCCTCGCCTAGACTTGTGGCAGAACTGAGCGCGCGTAATGAGAGGCTTCATGGACTTACAAGTGCCGTCCTGTGGGATGGTCCACGCAGACCAAGCAAGGTGGGTCACCCATCTGTCAGCGACATGGGTTTCCGCTACAACGGCCATCCGTTTTTCCGCCTTGTCATACCTGGGTAAAGTAAAGTGACGCGAGACAAGAAGAATGAGGATAGATGGACATACCTGAGAAAGGTCACCGAGCCGAGGCGGTTACCAACCGCCAGTAAGGACGCATCGACTAGCGGTGCGGGCTCACGGCCCCACTGGGGCTGAGGTGACCATGCGATACCTGCGAGCAGACCAATCCAAACCCTCAATCTCTCAGCCAGGGAATACCGTGTGGGGCGACGCACATGTGGACTGGTTTCGCAGCACCTTCTCAACCGCCGAGGGAGGGTTCTTGGCAGCCCAGGCTGTTTTGAGGGCGGATGTGACATCCTGGAGCTGTCAGCATAGTTCCCGTAAGTTCCAGGATGGAGCGCTACGAGGAGGTCGGCTTGCCCTGATCCACTCTCCCGTTAAGAGGTTCTTTGACGCTCCCCATATGGTTAGTTCCAGATTCGAGTTGAGTAAGGCGAGGACGCATCTGCGCGAGGACAAATCGCCACCGGGAGTTAGTTGCAGTGCCTGGCGCAGACCATGTGCGGGAGTCCGCACCCGGCGTCGGCGGTGAGGTTACTTGGAGAAAGCGTGACGGCGTGCAAAGAAGGGTCCAGGGAACCTAGAGAAACAGCGCTCCACTCTGGTTGGGCGTCGAGAGCGCGGTGAGCGTCCCGCCATCCATTTTGGGTTAAGCAAGGATACCTTTGCAATCATTGGGCCACTGATGTGCAAGAGACCGATCAAACTCAACCATGGTTCTCAGCCAGCCCAAAGGGCGCGTGCTACGAGACGGCAACTTGGAGGAGTCGGGCGCCTGCTTGATGACTGAGGACAGTTCAACGCTGATGCCGGTGTCCGGAGTCTTTGGATGGGGACAATCAGCGGAGGAGCGACGATCAAACGCGGGAGAAGTATACCAGGATGTACACCGCATACTTGGTGAGGAGGATGGCTTGGCCGTCCTGGGAGAACTGAACACACTTGACGGATGGAGGAGCTGACACTGCCGACAGGCTCAACACGGTCGGGATAGGCAGTTCCGCCATGTTGTCGGCGAATATAGGTATATGACCCTGATGAGGGCGCCCTGGAGTTACTGCTGCAGTGTGAAGTGTCAGCTGGACGCGCTGGAGTACGACTGACACAGGAACCGACCGCAGTGTGTGTAGCTTCGAGACCTGGACCGAGTTCTGCTCAAAGCGGGCAATTTACTACAAAAAGACCCGGACGCACACCGCCTCGTTCGTACGGCCTCGTAACAAATGGAAGTCGCTGCGATGGCCAAGCAGCGGCAGTCTGAGACGCGGTGGTTGTTGAATAGCTCAGTCGCCGACTCGTTGTGTTCTAGTGCGAACTTATCGGAGTTCCAAATCAAGCATCGACGCGTCGTGTTCGGGCGTCTCTTCGAACAACCGGTGGTTGTCTCACAAGTTCGTTGACTTGTTGTAGACAAGCCACAGCACATCCCGCTGGAGTGATCTTGCCACTTGTGCAAATATCCAATATGACTGTCAGCCATCTTCATTCACTTCTGGAAGAGCCACAACTTCTGACGATGCGTGTAATAGGATCTCACGTTCTGTTACCTCCACATGACCCGTCATGACATTGAAGTTCTGGACACGATTGGTACCCCCGACTATCTCAACGGCGACTTGTCCGTCGAAGGTACGCAGCCCAACGACCACATGCAGCACATCAGCTCACGCAGACACCCAGACGTGGACATGGCGCCACACATGAAGCCTCCCAATCCTGAGGAGTCGGAGGGTGCGTGCGGCCGCCACTCTGGGAACGCCGCCCGTGTCCTAACCGCACCCTTGCCTATATTCCAGTGCTTCCCTCCCAGGTCCACCCCTCCTATCCATATGGCAACCCGCTGAGTATCAAACACCCGGCCTCGCTGCCCCGTCGGCCGTACGACCCCGCGTCGCGCGCGCTCTTCGAGGACATGGGCTACGGCGGAGGCGGCGTGAACGGGACCATTCGGTGGAAGGACCTCGCGCTCGACCTGCTGTTCCCGGTCGACCAGGCACGGGAGGAGGCGGAGCGGGCTGCACAGGCGCGCCAGATGGCTAGCGGCACGACGTCCAATCACCCCCCGGCGCAGCCCCAGCAGCCCCCGCCGAACCAGACGATCGAGGAGGAAGACGAGGGCGACGAGAACGACGGTGATGAGGACGAGGAGGACGAGGACGAGGACGAGTCGGACTACGACTCAACTGAAGACTGAAGACTGGAAGTCTGCCGCTACTAGTACGGTCGCTTAGGGAACTGGGCAGTGTGAGTGGTGACTTCCGTAAACGCGCCGACCGGGCAGCTGGCGCTGATCTGCAATCCGCTGCGCCCGGACAAGCCTATAATATGGCACGGCAAGGGTAGGGCTGTCATGCAGGCAGAATTTTGTACTGTAACAACTCCGATTGCTCCCGTCGGAGGATGACGTCTTGCGTGTTCGCCGCCGTGTGCGTTGCCTCGCATTAACCCTCATGTGTGGTTGGAGCCAGCCCTCGTGGTATTGAGATGTCAGCGTGGATTGTGCGTCCGGGGTGCTTGTCTATTTGCAGAGTCCGTCGGAATTACAGGGTAGTCGGGTTCGTGTCATCGCGCCTCGTAAGAACCAGGAGACGGTTTGTCACTGGTCAGAAGGCAAACCACCCGAGGTGGCGCCCAGACTCTGAGCGACTTGTTGTATCAGTGCTCGTTAAGCAGCGCCATCTCAACTGTGCCTGGAGCAGCACATGCACTTTTCGCGTACAATGGCATTGCACCTACGGCTGGCAAGAGAAATCTGTGAACCTCTGATCCTGTGGCGCGAATTTCAGGCCATCACACACTGACGATTGAGGGGCAAAGAACCTCGGAAGACTTGTGGGACCGCATGTGCATACGGTGGGACCGACGGCTATCTCGACCTGGAAGCGGTGATCTCGCTGCGCGCTGTCAGTGAATTCTTACAACGGCTGTTACAAGCGCAACAGCTTCTATTGGCTTCCTTAACACACAAGTTGCAGAGGCTACGCCGGCACTGGGCGAGTCGAAGCACACATCTGCGATCATCGTTCTCGCATTCACGCGCCAGAGTCGGATGATGGTGCGGTCACGATCAGGGCGGAGAGAACCATAGGTGGAAGTCTGCAGCAAGCCTCCACTGTGCCGGTCCGCAGGTCGCTGCCAATGTGCCTCTGCGATCACGGAGGCAAGAAAAATTATGGCTCAGTGAGTCTGGAATCACGGAGACTCCACGTAGCCCTTGCTCGCAGGTGATGAGACATGCGTGGGTGTGCCACACAGGCATTCTCTTGCGATCGGGGGTCGGGCGGGGTATGCAGACTGTCCTGTAACAGCGCTCGCAGTGATAAATGCTTGCGGAGGACGCACACGAAGACCTGCACACCTCGGTCAGCGGCTGGCGTGCAGCTGCTCGTGTGTCATGGGCGGACGTGTGTTGGCCGAAAATACACCGGATGCGCGTACATACGCGGTGCGACACTCCCGCACCGGGCGCGCTGGAGCGGTGCCGTGATTCGGTCGGAGGTACGCCCGAGAGAGGGTACCGATGCGACTCGGAGATCCCAGCATGACATGGCGGCGGAGGGATGATGCCCGGTGTTCTAGGAGGAGGCGGGAGAGCCCAGACGGTTCTGCCGCGACACGGAGGAGATCAGCAAACTGGGTCCGAAGGCTGAGAGCCTCGTGGTGGTAGGAGATGGCGAGATGTCGGAGGGAGATGCGAGCCCGAACGGGGACGCGCTGCACGGGGACTGGCCAAGGCACCACAAGGCACACCCACGGCCACTCGCAGCCACTCGCCCGCCAGATGCACGAAGCCCGCGCGCGAAGCGCCACAAAGTATGATTAGAGTGTGCAGCTCTTCCAGAAACGCCTTCTGCGCAGGCCAGGCAGCCGCGTGGATCGAGATCCCCCCTCCCTGACAGCGTGCGCGCATTCGAAGCAGTCCCCCCGGCGTCCTCATGCAACCCGGTGTGAAACCTGACAGAACCAAGAAAATGTCCTGTGATTGTCTGTGGAACTCTATGCGATGCGGGTACAGGAGCTACTCGACGGGGATATACAACACAGTCCGTAGAGATGGGGCAGGGAGCGACATACAGTCTGAGACTAGGCTGAGCTATGTACAGTGCGAAAGCGATCGACAAGCATGCAGGGGGACGGACGATTAGATAGGGCTATATACAGTGATTATACGCACAAGCTTTCTTTTGTGTATGGTGACGCATGCGGTACACCATAGCAGGCGGTGAGCGTCGTGCGAACGAGCGGCGCGCGTCAGGTGTACGCGAGGAAATAAGCCGAGAGCGCAGGGAGATCATTGGTCCCTGCGTCGGAATAGCCTTGGCGTCGAGATCCGTTGAACTTGAGCACCACAACAGGGCCGCACCAGGGCTTCGCCGCTGCGCCGGACGTTATGCGATATATCGCGCGATTGACCGGCGAGCCGCGCTGCAACGATGTCGGACAGTACCAAATGTGGAGCGGGAAGCGCAGCGGCTCGCCGTTGAGGCCTTGTGTGAGAATGATCGTGTTCGGCACACTCTCCGTGAACCACTCTTGCACGAGCGGCGTCGGGCACATTCCTTGCGAGATTGTGCCCTGCGGCTGGCATTGCACTGTGGTAACGCGGACGCGGTCTGTCGGACAGAAAAGTAGACGTCAGTGTTCACAGCCCGCAGCGTTCCGAGCGCAGCCTAGAGCTCACCTTCATGGGGCA